>JADBJO010000378.1:685000-702500 GCA_016801955.1 Conus betulinus
CTTGGGGATCTAACCCTTTACTCAGAACTCCTGCAAACATATAGGCTTCTCAAACATCACCCAGTCAGGCAACACTTTAATCGTTTATGTCTTTTTAACTTTCATCTTAACCTATAAATCATCCAAACTAGGCGCTATGTCTCTATGTTCCGACGTATGCCACTGATGGCCAGAACCAATAGCAACCCTGCCAAAGGGGAAGGAATACTAGAACCATTGTTCCCGTGAATTGGCAAACGGACAAAAAGAAGAACAAAATTTTTTACACAAAGAATCGAAGAAGAAGTTATAACCTTAACAACTTCTTGTCTTCTGTGTTATAACAAAGAGATTAACATGATTTCCAAAAAGGGGGGTAAAGTCGTTTTAAAGAACCATACGTAGTTATTTTTTCTAGCAGAAGACAACTGTGTTCACCCTTGTGTTAAAAGCTTTTTCCTGCAAAAGCAATAAAAGTGCTCAGTATTAACGTTCGGTTGATGATCAAATGTCCATTTCTTGATAAGAAATGTCAGCATCGGTCTGACACGAATGATCCTTCTTTCCTTCGTAATTTCTGTTTGACTTGTGTACAATAAAATATGGATATGCGGTACTGTTATGTATTATTTCAGAGAGGTTGGGACGGTGCAGATCTAGAGACTATGGAGCTATTAGTTAGAAGGGTCCCAGTGATTCCACTTTGCTCCAATTCCTGGTACTTAAGATCGGGGCAACCCTTTTGCCACTCTCTTGAAGGTTGTAATAAACACATTTTCATGATAAAATTAGAGTTTATATGGACTTGCATTCAACTCCTCACTGCCATACATCTCTGTCAAACTTTTACTTTAACTGTCCCATCATTGATAGTCGGCACAAACGAATGGGGCAGTCCTAGGGTCCATTGATCCACGGGAACTACGACAGTTTTCTTTTTAAAGTACTTCTTTCACCCTGCTGAGACACTTCGCGCAAACACACCATATGGACGAACATTGGAGTTAATTAATATTATATCCGCTTTTTTTTAAAAGAGTGCATATTGCTCGCTCTTTTTTATTTTTGTTTTTATTTTATTTTTTGTTTTTTATTATCGCAAGAATCTTTTTGTTTTGTTTTGTTTGTTTTTTTTTGTTTTTTTTTTGTTTCTTTTTTTTTTGTCAGCCTCAGTCGTACTTCTTTTGTCCTTCTCTCTTTTTTTTTTTTTTTTGGTTTTTATCTCTTCCCTCTTTGTGTTCCCTTTAATAAGCGACACAAATGAAACAGCTTCGACAGCTAAACACCCCGTGGTGCCCCCTCCCCCCTCCCCCCTGTGCCCCGCTGCCCCCCTCCCGTAACCCCCCCGCCCCTCCCATCCGTCCTGTGTTGCCCGTGACCCCCCCCTCCCCCTCCGGTGCCCCCCCCCTCGCCCCCTCCCCCCTCCCGCCCCCTGTGCCCCCCTCCCGATCCGTGGGTGGGCCCCCCCTCCCGTCCCTCCCGCCTCCCGCTCCGTGGGCCCATGTGCCCCGGGCCCCCTGTTGCCCCCCCCCCTCGCCGTCCCCCGCCCCGGCCCCTCCCCCCCCCTTCCCCGCCCCTACCCTCCCCGCCCCTCCCCCCCCCCCCCCCCCCCCCTTATAGCACAGACAGCTGAGGTCACGATAACAGTTACACAGTAGACTAACAGCAAGATATTGTCAGTAATCCAGCATGACGCGGTTGTGGTCTGGGATAAATAAGCACAAACAGAAAGTACACAGACTACGGTATTGCCCTGATTTTTTTACACACCATACACATCATTTTCTGCCTCAACCCCAAAAACGCGTTTCTATCACAGTCGAGCAGGAGATCAAACTCTTACTAAGGGCAGCCAAATACCTCATTATGTCAGATACCCAACGACCCACTTTCTCCCTACTTCCTGAAATACACAAAACCATAACATCTGGCAGACCCACTGCATCTGCTTGTGGCTGCCATACAGTACATCTCACAGTACATTCACTCTCTCCTCCAACCCATTGTACGAAGATTCCCAATATACCTCAGACAAAACCCACACACTCAAACATGATCAACTCATTCAACACAAACCCCATTTTCCAACCCAACTTCATCTTCACACCGAGTGTGTCTGACATTACGCTTCCATCTCTCACGCAAACAGACTGAAGGTCCAAGTAAGACTTGCAGAGTTATTTCTCACCCTCAAACACCTTTAAACTCAACACCAAATTTTATCACAAATCAGCGGTGTGGCTATGGGAAACTATGCCTGCCTTGTCATGAGACACCTAGAACACCGCCTACTAACCTCTTATACAGGCCCAAAACAGAGCTCTACAAAAGGTGCATTGATGACGGGTTGGGTGGAAGATTCACTGCACCGTCTGACATTGACTTCTCATATCAGTGTCCCTCAAAAGAGAGCTGCTACCTCTCCCTTTGTAGTCGCTGCTATGTCGCCTCACAGGGAACTGGGTGGAGACTGATGCATGATGAGTGAGATTTACGTCGTATTGGTCAGAAAACCCGTAAAGACAGCGTATACTCGCAGGCTGAGGTCTCCATACTCTGTGGCAGCTGTTGTCGCTGGCAGTAGTGGGTGAAAACCGTGTGTGGGGGCCATCGTCTGTTGCTCTCTGAGCTCTTGTTCCTTGTGAAGTTAAGTTCACAACCCGGGTGTGGTCAGCCAACGATGGGCGACTGTCTACAGGGCCACCAGGCGGCTTTCTTCGTGCTCGGGTGGCGATGGTCCTGTGCCGTGTAAGGTTGCCTAAAAGAGGGAGCAGGACGAAAGTCGCTGGAGCGCTGCACGGGTCCCTTCTATTCTATGGTCCACGCAGACTATGGCCGAGAGGGCATTTTTCAGCCCAACCCCGTGAGGGGTGTCTCCATGATCGGCTGGAAAGCATGGTATCCCAGGCCACGGTAATCGTAGTCAGGCAGCGCTCCAGTACCGATCGCCTGACATCTCCAGGAGTCATCCCCTGCGACGCAGGCTAGACGCTCCGTTACCCATACAGCTGGAAGGTTCGCTGCGCAGTCTGACACTGACCTCTCACATCAGTGTCCCTCAAAGGAGAGTTGCCACCTCTGCCTTTGTGTTCCCTACTATGCCGCCTCGCAGCAAGCTACAACTGCCACTTGTGACAGCGGGTGAATAGTCGGGTCTGCGCCCTTTACGCAGTCTGTGGAGTGAAGAGTGATGATGTTAATGGGTGAGAAGTACGTCTTTTGGTTGGAGGCCCTTGGGGACAAGGTTTCCCAGACTGTAGTCTGAGAAGTTGAGTAACGAGTAAAAAGTCGGTTTGCAGCCTTTAATAGTCTGTTGCCGAACAGCAAAGACAGCAGAAACCGCGACACGAGAACTGGTTCACAGGGAAGCGAGCACTGGCCGAATTGTATTGACTGCTCGTTGACTAGATTTTTCCCCGACTCCTCCACGGACCAAACTTTAGAATGTCGTGAATCAAAAGCGCAATGCCAGCTGTCTAATAATTCTGCATTCGGCATCAAGACAATTGTTTAGTAAATCAGCTTTTAAGTGCTTTTTAAGGAGCAGCTTAAAAGTGTTTTTATCAGAAAAAAATGTTAGTTTCAGAAGACTGAGCGTGCCCGATTAAATTATGATAGCACCTTTTAAAAGCTGGATTCAGGACAGTTATATGCAACATGTTGAGTTCACCGATCTAGGCGAGCAAATAACTGATCAAATAGAAGCGCTAGAAAACACGCATGACTGATGAGACAAATCGGTCAGTTGTCCGCCGCCGAACACGTGTGCAAGCGGCTATTAGGCAATGGAAGTAGCTTTATAATCATCAATGACCTTTCATCTGGTTATCGGAATAGTGAAATGTATGTTTTACTAGTTGACTGTAGTGGCGACAGTACGACCGTTTAAAGAATTTTGATGTAGTAAAATAAATAAATGAATGGACAAACAAACAAACAAATAAACAAACAAATAAATTTAAAAACACAATCACAGCACTAATTACAATAGAGTTTAGGCCAAACTCGGGGCCCCGGTACTGTAGTTTACAAATAATAGTGTTCAGTCGAGTTGAGTTATATGATTGATACATATATGAGCATAATCATGCCATGCTGTGAAAAAGACAACCGCATTTTTTATATTGTTGCGGCGATTGACATCTGAATGGCCGTTGCACTATTGTCAACGGTAAGTAGGTCACTGGGTCATTTTGTTGTGGTGAAGCAGAAAGGCATTCGCAATGAAAGACTGTAACGAACGGAGCGCGCTCGGCCATTCATATACTCCATCTTTTACACATATTTCTCCTCTTTCTTTCTTCCCTGTGTGTGTGTGTGTGTGTGTGTGTGTGTGTGTGTGCGTGCGTGCGTGCGTGCGTGCGTGCGTGTGCGTGCGTGCGTGCTTAAGTGCGCATATGTGTGTGTGTATGCGCGCGCGCGTGCGTGCGTGCGTGCGTGTGTGTGTGTGTGTGTGTGTGTGTGTGTGTGTGTGTGTGTGTTCCCTTTTTTTCACCCTGTATCAAGGGTACTGTCAGCTTTTTATTCGTTGATCATTTCTATGCCTGCCCACCTACCATTTATAGTGGTAGTAGTAGTGGTGGCAGCAGCAGTAGTTGTCATTATTGTTGTATTGTCATCATCATCATCATCATCATCATCATCATCATCATCATCATCGTCATCATCATCATTATCATTATCTTCATCATCATCAGTTGTAGTTATTGTTGTATTGTCATCATCATCATCATCATCATCATCATCATCATCATCATCATCGCCATTATTACTGTTACTTTTACACCATATTATTTAGTTATCATCTATCTCCTTTCCTTCTGTTTGTATCATTATTATTATTACAATCATTATTATAAACTTTGTCAATATTACTATTGTATAATAATACCACCAATGGCAGTAGTAGCAATAGCAGTAGCAGAAGTGATGGTATAGTAGTAGTAGTAGTAGTAGTAGTAGTAGTAGTAGTAGTAGTAGTGTAGCAGCAGCAGCAGCAGCAGCAGCAATGGTAGTAGTAGTGTTAGTATTTTTCATTTCAGTATCATCACCATTATTATTACAACCAGATTTGTCCCAGCTGCCCCTCCTTCCTCACAGCAGCCCTGTCTCCGTTCCACCGCCATTTTATGCCCAGTTCAATGATACACGTGACTGTCTGTAGTCCTTCGTTTTTATTGTCTTGACTGTTATTTGTCTTGCCTGAAGACCAAAAACGTCCAAACGCTTCGTGTTTTGTTTTGTGTTTGTTTATTCTTTCGTTTGGCGGCACATCAATGTGCTCTTTTTCAGCCCGGTTTTGTAGAGGTAGCTGTTGGATCCTAATATTGAGGAAATTACTGCAATTTGGTCCGTATTAGGGGAGCCTGATAATAAAAAAAAAACCCTTCGCATGAGTGGTTTTGTTTTCGTTACTGGAATCTTAAACTTTCGAACATACACAGTAGTACGAAGGCGACACATAGGAGTGTATGTTTGGATGACCTAAAGAAAACAGGGAGAGGCAGCTCCAGAACAACAGAAAACGTTCAAGTTTAAAGTTTCTATTCGATATTTCTTTGCCACGGTGAGTAGAGTGGAAAAGAATATGTACCATGTTCAAATTCAGACCTCAAGGGAAGGAAGGCAGTGCAGTTTGGTTTTTTGGTATGCAAAAAAAAAAAGAAGAAAATTGCCATAAACAAATCTAGATAGAAGTACATAACAGAGGTATGTTTATGAATAATAACGAACGAAAATGAAAAGGGGAGAATATGAAAAGAACGAAATAAAGACAGAAAGATAGTAAGAAAGTTTTGGAATTAAAAGTTGGTGTCAAATGAAGTGTATTTGCAGAAAACAAAATTTACAGTCATGAATTAGTCTTGCTCGTATCGAAAAAGCCAGTTGTCATTTGCAGTGGTCACCAATAAGAACTGGCCACAACGAAATGCAGAACACTTACTGGCAGTTTCATCCATGGATCGTGTTCAGCATGTATTGTTCATGTTAAATTGGAAAGGGGGAAAGGCCTGAGGTGAATGAACAGTTCTCATTTACGGATCGACTTCAAAAACTATGGTCCATATTGGAAAGGATGTATAGTGATCATTAACTAACAGTTCTCATTCACATAAAGTCATCCATAACTTCATTTTGGAAACGCCGAACACTCACGGTTTATGAAGCTCATACAGTCAAGCCATGGACTTTTGTAACCTTCTTATGACGATCTAGCTGCAAAGTGAGACGACTGCAGGCTATTTGTGTTTTGTCTTGTGACTCGTTTGTCCACGTTTCTCCTGGCGGTTCGCTAACATTTATTTAAGATTTCTTCCCAATAATGTAATATACACACAAAGAATGGCACACACACACACACACAGACACACACACACACACACACACCAGACACAGAGAGAGAGAGAGAGAGAGAGAGAGAGAGAGAAACACGATTCAGTTTATCTTCATATTTGCTACATATGTAAGAAATAAATGATTTGAACAGATAAAGATGATTGAAGAGATAAAGTAATTAAAGAAACAAAAAGATAATTTGATAAATAAGTTTTTTTAATCATGCAGACAGATGACCAGAGCAGTCGGCAGGAAAGGGTAGATGAGAGAAAAAAAAAGCAGAAAGAAGGCTCTGAGAGAGAGAGAGAGAGAGAGAGAGAGAGAGAGAGAGAGAGAGAGAGAGAGAGAGAGAGAGAGGGAGGGGGAGGGAGAGACAGACAGACACAAAGACAGAGAGAGACAGGGAAAGAGACAGACAGTGACAGAGACAGAGAGAGAGAGACATAGGAGGGGAAGAAAAGGAACAGAAAGATCAAGGAAAGAATAAGAAATATGGGAGGTTGGAGGAGTGTGTGTGTGTGTGTGTGTGTGTGTGTGGGGGGGGGGGGGGGGGGAGAAATAATGTCAAAAGAACAAAAGAAACAACAAAGAAAATATGCATCCTCTTGGATGAGAGTGACGCGCATCTTGGTGTGCGCTGAAGTGGAGTCAGAAAGAAAAGGTTGATCAAAAGAAATGAAAAAGAAGGAAAAAACGAAAGATAGATTTTTAAAATGGGGAGAAAGAAAGAAAAAGAATGGAACAAAAACAGAAGAAAGGAAGGAAAGAACAGGAATTCTACTCCAGCATGTATAGTCTGACAGACCGTGGCAGCACACTGCAGCACACATATTCCGCATTCCTCCTAGCTGATGTGAAAACATGACCTGGAAGACATTTACATGACAAGCTGGCTCTAGAAGTATTCCGAAAATGAATTTCCTCTTCTTCTTCTTCTTCTTCTTCTTCTTGGTTGTTGTTCTTTACAAAAATAGAACGAGCATTTGGATGTTTGTGAGAGATCAACACCCATAACTTAATACTCCTCTCTCTCTCTCTCTCTCTCTCTCTCTCTCTCTCTCTCTCTGGGGGTGGGTGGGAATGGGAGAGTGGGGTGCTTGAACTGACATCAAGCGGGCAAGCCGCATCTTTGATCGGTGCACTTTGATTGTCAATAGATCGAAACTGTGCAAGTGTTCTGCCCAACACTAAGCAGATACATGTGTAAGATACCATGCCTTCCGTACCGCTTGTCTTCAGATCGTTTTGCGGCTGGTGTTTTTTTTTTTTTTTTTTTTTTTTCAGTATTTCAAACTTTCATGTTGAAGAAAGCGAATGAAAAATCGTCATGCTGTCACCCCGTTGCAGCGCGGACGTTGTCCTACTAGGTCTGCTCCTCACTCTGATGTACTGGGTCCTGCAATGTGGCGATGTGGAGCAGAACCCCGGACCAAGGGCGGACAACCTCTGGCAGTCCAGACTGGCCAGCAGCGGTGGACATCGGACCAGCTTGGGCAGAGACAGTGGACTGGACAGCGGGCCGACGACACCCTCGACTCCTCCTTCTTCACAGCAGACTCCCTGGGCAGACGTCATGGCGAAGCTGGACTCCATGACGGTAGTAATGAATTGTAAATTTGCTAATGTGGAAAGGGGGATAAGAGAACTGACTGTGCAGTATACCACTCGGCAAACCAGTCTCCAAGATTTTGTGCAGGACAATGGGATGCTCAGAAAGCAAAATCTTGAACTGTCACAGAAAAACGCTGATCTGATGGCTAAATTTGATGAACTGGAAAAAAGGCTGATGACCTAGATGGTAGATAAAAGCGTAGCCATTTGATTTGTTACGGCATACCTAGAAGACCGAACGAACGAAACTAACGAACAAAGTAAAAATAAATTTCAAGATCTGATCACCGATAAGCTAGATATAACTAAAGATATTGAATTTGATCGTGTGCACCGTTTTTAAACGCTAAGCCTGACTCCCCCATTATTGCACGCTGCTGTTTCTACAAGGAAAAAGCCATGACTTTAAAGTCGAAAAAGAAACTGCATGGTAGTAAAGTGTTTATTGGAGAAGATTTCTCCAACAGTCAGGGACATAAGGCGTAAGCTGTCGCCCCACTTGAAGAAGCAAGGAAACTAGGCAAGAAAGCAGTAATGGTCTTTGACCACCTTCTTGCGGAAGGAAAGAAGTTGTTTCTTGAAGATCTTGAAGCAGGGTCAGTGTGTACACAGGGAATCGCCCGGTCCATTTCTATATGTCCGCTTTTTGTCCTGACAGCGAAGACTGTGGTAATCAGTCTGGGTCAGCACCGGTTTCATGTCCATCCCATTTTGTACCGACCAAGCCCATGGATGGTGACCAGTTCTGTGTCAGTGAGCGATCGAATGACAGCGTGTACGTGATAGATGGAAATGTCTCGAAAAGCATGACAACCTTTTTCGTTTCTTACATGGAATGTGGACGATTTATTGCCATACAGATCAGGATTCTGTTTCATTTCTTTGTAGTTTTGACTTTGTTTGGTTGGTAGGTACCTTTATGGAAAAAAATGAAACCAATATATTCAATGGATATAAAACATATTGTATACATCAGCGGTAAAGTTCTCTCAAAAGGAAGACAATCGGGAGGCATTGTGTGCTTGATTAAGAATGAGTTCTCTCCCTTTGTAGAAATCTTGCTACAAAATATTTTTTTAAATTGTTGTGCATTTGACATAGATAAAGAATTATTCGGCTTGGAGAAAGATGTATTGTATATGTGCTCTAATGTCCTACCGGAAGGTTCGCCTTTTTTATACTCATTTTCATCAAGATAATGGGATACGTTTGCTTGAGAATTGTTTGGTTGATAGTAGTACGAGAGATGCTTATGTGGTATTGTGCGATGATTTAAATAGCAGAACTTCAAATATTTCTAGGGATCTTTTTGCAAACGGTATTATTGAACTGCAATATAAGAACAATCTTACACTTCAGTGAGGTGTTCTCAAAATCAATATTTGAATAATTATGGAAAATTACTTCTGAACATGTGCACTGCCCTAGATTTAAGTGAATTAAATGGTTTATGTAAGGCTGACCTCCAGTGTCAGTATACTAATATATCGGATTCTGGATGCAGTGTCGCCGACTATTTCATTTTTTCACACGAGTTATTATCACTGGTGAATGAATCATATGAACTACACATTGTGGAAAGGATTGAGTCTGATCACATGCCAGTGACAGTTCGAGTAGTGTTTCCACAGGTTAAAAAATGAAGTCATTGCTAGTAAAAAGGAAAGTCATAATGAAATTATTGATAGCATCTTTTGGAATGGTGAATACGCGGATTTTTTTTATGACTCGGTTTGTAAAAAAACAACATGAACAGTAAGCTGAGCGATGTTACGGTTTTTTAATTGATGTTGATGTCAATAGAGCATTAGTGTGTTTAATGAATGTATAAAAGACTGTGCGGATTGTATGAAGAAGCATTTAAATGTTAACAAAGAAAATGTACTGTGAAACCACTAAGAAAAAAAGTAAGAAAGCTTCTTAGAGTTAGTTACAGGACATTAGATAGGGAAGATCAAGAAACGTATACCGTTGTTCGGCGTGAATATAAACATTTGCTTATAAGGAACAGTAAAGAGTTTAACTATACATTGTTGAACAAACTTGTGACATCAGCAAGGAGCCAGAGAGAATTCTGGGACACTGTCCATAAAGCTTCCTCTAATGGGAAACAGCCATGAAACAAGATAACAGTTGACAAGTGGATCCAGCACTTTAAATCGTTATTGGAAATAGATGTAAATCCTTCTAATTATGAAGATCTGGCTGTTAACGACAGTAATAGTTACATAAATCGTCCTATTTCTAATGAAGAAGTATTGCTGGCCATAGAAAACTGAAAGTTCGGAAAGCAGCAGGTCCAGATGGTATTGTTAGCAAGTTACTGAAGTATTCAAATGATCAAGCGCTAAATCTTCTTGCAAAATTATTCAATACACTTTTTAACAATTGGGTATTTCTGGAAAGTTGGACAGAATCCATATTTTACCACTGTTTAAAATACGAGGTGTTAATAATCCCATATAATTATAGAGGTATTTCTATTATTGATATAAGCAGCAAACTTTATAGTTCTGTCATTAACAACAGATTGCAAGAATGGATAGATGAGAATGATATTACAGGTGAGTATCAAGCAGATTTTTAAAAAGATATTCGATAGTGGTCACATATTCATGTTGTTAGCGCTCGTGCAAAAGCAATTTTTCGTATAACGTAAACTTTACGTAGCTTTCATAGACTTTGAAAAGCATTTGATTCGATTAATAGAAATTTGCTATGGCCGATTTTGTAGAAAATGGCATAAATTGTAAGTTATTTAAGTGTATTAAAGTTTTGTATGAAAATGTAAAATGCAGAGTAAGATGTGGCTGTAAACTTTCTGATTACATTAGATGCACAGCAGGAGTGAAACAGGGGAGACGCGTCTAGCCGTGTACTATTTTTCTGTTTTTTTATTAACGAGTTAGTATTACATGTAATTAATAACGGAAAACACGGCGCTGTGCTCTTACGTACTGCATTTGAGATGTTCGTGCTTCTATTAGGGAGCGTTATAGACAATGGGATTCCCGAGCATAAATTTTGAAGGAGACGGGGTCACGCTTCACATACTGAACATGCCACGGGGAGAAAAAAAAAAAAATGAAAGGAACAATTAGCATGATAGTGAGAAAAAAAAAATACATTCAGAATTATAGAAGTAGTAGTAGTAGTAGTAGTAGTAGTAGTAGTAGTAGTAGTAGTAGTAGTAGTAGTTGTAGTAGTAGTGTTGTGTTGTTGTTGTGATAACAGTAATAACAATAGAAGTGAGGATGATAATGGTGATGATAATGATGATGATGATGATGATGATGATGATGATGTTGTGATGCTGTTGTTGTTGTTGTTGTTGTTGTTGTTGTTGTTTGTTGTTGTTGTTGTTGTTGTTGCTGCTGTTGTTGTTGTTGTTGTTGTTGTTGTTTGTTGAAGAAGAAGAAGAAGAAGAAGATTTATATGATATATTGTATTTCTGTTCTTAGCGCTTTACAAACGAAACCACGAAATCACAACTTCTACAAAATCCCACTTTCCCACCCTCTCCCATAGCTTCTCCACTAAACTTTCTTCGCACAAGTTCATACATTCATGCACAAAAAACACGCGCGCGCCACCCACGCTCGCGAGCACATACATGCACACAAACACCTACGCACACACGAGCGCACGCACGGACGCAAGCACGCACGCACACAAGGACGCACACTGACACAGACACATACACACGCGCGCGCGTGCATGCGCGCGCACGCGTGTACGCGTGCAAACACACATACACACACTAACAGACACACACGCGAGCGCGCGCACGCACACACGCACGCATCTAACAGGCTTATGCGCACAGAAATCTAAGATCATGATTGACGGCTGAAAAACTAGACTCATTCAAGTGTTTAAAACATTTTAGAGTGATTTAAATATAAGGATTGATTCTCAGTCTCGAAGAGTTATGAGCTATTTGTGCCATAGTAAAAAGAGAGGTTGACATTAAAAGGATCTACATAACCATGTTGATGCTTTTGTCACTGGAATCTTGAACTTTTGATTACATGCTAGCGAGCGAAGAAAGCGCACTGCAGTGCATACTTGAAAGAACTGAAGTAAGTAGGAAGAGTGGTTCCCGAAGCAAAAGAAAACATCGAAGTTCAAAGCTTATATTCCATTCTGTTTGCCATGATGAAGAGAAGGAAAATGAATATATACATGTTCAAATTCAGAAGATCTAAATATGAGACAGGCAGCATGGTTCTGAAAAATTTTAAACCTACTAAGCAGACGTTTTTTGGTGGTATCAAAAAAAAAAAAAAAAGAATGAGGACGACAATAATCGTATTAAGACAGAACTACAGAACAGACTAATGTTTCTAAATATTCACAGGCGTAAAATGAAAGGGAGAGAAAAAAGGAAAAAGAACGGAAGATAGACGGGAAGAAATAAATTTTTAAAAAAGCTTTGAAATAATATGATTGGAATCAGAAAAAGTGTTACCTCAGAAAACGAAATTCACAGTTATGAATAATTCTTGCTGGTATCTAAAAGGCCTAATACGAATTTCCAGTTCTCATTTCCAGTTAGTAGTCAACAGTAGGTTTGGCCGCAACGAAAATGACAAACACTAATTATTAGTTTACTTTCTTGGTGATCGTGTTCATCACCAGTTGCTCTCTTGGAAATGCCTAAAATGAATGAACAGTTCCCTTTTCCAGATCGTCTACGATCTGTATTTCCCATATTGGAAAAGCCGAATATCATATCAAAGAGTTCTTACTCACAGTATTGGAAAAGCCGGATATCAAAGAGCAGTTCTTACTCACAGTATACTCATACCGGAAAGGCCAAACATCAGTTAACAGTTCACATTCACAGATAGCACCAGTTAACAGTTCTCATTCAAAGGTAGCATCAGTTTTACCGTTTTCATTCACAGGTAGCATCAGTTAACTGTTCTCATTCACAGATAGCATCTATTAACTGTATTCACAGATGGCATCAACTAACAGTTCTCATTCACAGATAGCATCAGTTAACTGTTTTCATTCAAAGGTAGCATCAGTTAACTGTTCTCATTCAGATTCATCAGTTAGATTCTCATTCAGTAGCATCACTGTTCTCATTCACGGGTAGCATCAGTTAACTGTTCTCATTCAAAGGTAGCATCAGTTAACTGTTTCTCATTCACAGATAGCATCAGTTAACTGTTCTCATTCACAGATCACAGCATCAGTTAACTGTTCTCATTCACAGATAGCATCAGTTAACTGTTCTCATTCACAGATAGCATCAGTTAACTGTTCTCATTCACAGATAGCATCAGTTAACTGTTCTCATTCACAGATAGCATCAGTTAACTGTTCTCATTCATAGATAGCATCAGTTAACTGTTCTCATTCACAGATAGCATCAGTTAACTGTTCTCATTCAGATAGCATCAGTTAACTGTTCTCATTCACAGATAACAGTTCATCAACTAACAGTGTTCTCATTCACAGATAGCATCAGTTAACTGTTCTCATTCACAGATAGCATCAGTTAACTGTTCTCATTCACAGATAGCATCAACTAAACAGTTCTCATTGACAGACAGCATCAGTTAGCTGTTCTCATTCACAGATAGCATCAATTCACAGTTCTAATTCACAGATAATCATACTTAAGTGTTGCTCAAGCTGGAAAGGCCGAACATTCACAGATCGTGAAGCCCTGTAGAGCCATAGAACTGTTTCTCTTTCAAAAATAACGTGAAATACAGATCGGAATGACAGAAGGAAAAGAACAGACAGAAGAACGAGAGAGAGAGAGAGAGAGAGAGAGAGAGAGAGAGAGAGAGAGAGAGAGAGAGAGAGAGAGAGAGAGAGAGAGAGAGTATACTAATACGAATACGAGTATATATACGAACATTTTGCTGAGGGTAAAACAGATAAGCTTATAGCTTTTTCTTACACCATGCCCTCAGGAACAACAAATGCAACAAATAATTCATATTAAATGAGCATAGCAAACAACAAACAAGCTAATAACGACGAAACTTGAATAAAATAAACAGTACTTCGCAAAACAAAATAGTCACAATTACGAATCATATGGATTCAATTCAAGGAAAGAAAAAAAAGTACACACACACACACACGCGCGCGCGCGAGCGCACACGCACACACACACACACACACACACACACACACACACACAGAGACAGACACACAGAGAGAGAGAGAGACACACATACACACAGACACGCGCACGCGCCCTCACTCACTCAAATATCATGTTCACATACACGTACATATACACACAGACACGCAACTCACACACACACACACACACACACACACACACACACACACACACACACACACACACACACACACACACACACACACACATATATATATATATATAGTAGTTGTTGTACGTACATTTATGTAATTACACTTTGCTGTAGAGAGAGAGGGGGAGGGAAGATAGAGATAGAGAGAGAAGGGGGATGGGAAGTACAGCTGGGGGCTGTTGGTGAGTTGGGTCAGAACATGTGAGAGAATATGGCGATGCAACTAGAGAAAATTTTGTGAACATTGTCCTAAACACTTTGAACTTGACCGGCATGTGAGCTTTGTTCTTGAGGAGTGGTGGAGGAAAAGCATTGTTTGTGAGTCAGTGCAGTAATAAAGCGTGCCCTGAGGAAGGCCAAGTGCCGAAACGTCGTGAGAGGACAACTTGCTTGTTTGGTCTTGTCATTTGAAAAGTCTCTCTCTCTCTCTCTCTCTCTCTCTCTCTCTCTCTCTCTCTCTCTCTCTCTCTCTCTCTCTCTCTCTCTCTCTCTCTCTCTGTGTGTGTGTGTGTGTGTGTGTGTGTGTGTGTGTGTGTGTGTGTGTGTGTGTGTGTAAATATGTGTATACAGAACAGACCACCTTCTCCACGCAAACATCTTCAAATCCACCAAACACTCGCAGCAAAGCACATGATCAATTCAATTCATATGACCATTAGCAGTTACAGAGGATTTGAGAAGACTTAGTTTCAAAGGGCGTCTTATAAGCTGCGAAAAATGTTTTAGGCAATTTTAACTGGCCAGATCCCAACATGTTGATGCATAATCAATGTCTGCCTGGGTGTTGGCATGAAGAAATAGCTTCTGGGTATGCCGATCAAGAAGATGTTTAATTCCATTCAACTGGAAAATCTTTCATCTTTAGACCGGCATAGGTAATCATGCATAGTAAAACCTAGTAAGCTGTAAAATGCTCGCTTCTTCTAATGTTTTTTCATCAACCTGTAACTCCGGTAATTATTCATTCTTGATGTTTTGCTATTTCTGTCTAGTTATAAACCAGCCTGAATTTGGATTTATGGGAGTGAACAAACATGCAATTTTCTCCAGTCCAGGACACACACACACACACACACACACACACACACACACACACACACACACACACACACACACACACACTCACACACACACAAACCATGCTCAAACTCACACAAACACGCGCGTGCGCGCGCGCATACACGCACACGCACACAGACACACACACACACACACACACACACACACACACACACACACACACACACACACACGCACGCACACACACACACACACAGAGATAAGGTTTTTATGCAATTTTAACTGGCCAGATCCCAATATGTTGATGCATAATCAATGTCTGGCTGAAAGTATGCATGGAAAAAAATAGTTTCCCATTAGGCTGATCAAGAAAATGTTTTTAGTCCATTTGACTTGAATGTTTTCTCGGAAAATCTGTTGCAAAGAACAAAATATGTTTGGACCAGCATGGGTTTATCATCTATAGAAAGACCTAGTAATTTGTAGAAACTCACTTTTTCTAAACTTTTATCATGAACTTTTAACTCCGATGATTTATTCCTGATGTTTTGTTGTTTGTCTAGGTATAACCAGCATGAACTTGGATTTATGGAGGTGAACTGCCATGCGATTTTCTTCAGTTCAGGAGACAAATCTATGCACATCATTCTGTAAGGAAGTGCATTTTACATCAGAGTTTTTATCTTCATGGTGAATGGTAATATCATCCATAAAAAAAGGTTCACAACAGGATATCAAATGAAATGGGAGGATTGAAAATAATATTGGACTTCAAACCGATCCTTGGAGAACTCCATATTGATCGATGCAATAGAGGATATGGTAGAATCTTGAAAGACTGCTTGTCTTCTGTTATGAAGAAAAGATTATATGATTTTTAACAGAGAGTCATCGTTTACACACCGTACACAGCTGATTTTCTTGAGATGACACTGTGATCAATCGTGTCAAAAGCTTTCGCAAAATCAACAAAAATTACACCAGTATATGCATTATTGTTTATGTTTAAATGCCACTTCTTAATAAGATTAGTCAACATGGTATGACACGAATGGTTCCTTTTAGAAACATCTGATTTAGGTGAATAAGTCATATGATTGTGATGGTGTGGAGGGTAAGGGGTGCGCAGGTGAAGACAGGCAGATAGTAATGTGTAGAAGCCAAGGAACAGCAGCCAGTTAAGAAGACATGGATAACGAGGTGTAGTTTCTCCCTTTATTTTCTTCTTCCACGCCAGTCGCTCACATCAGGGAACACTGAACTCTCTCAGACTGCGTCTCTAGATATATACGCGCGAACCGGACCGCAAAGCCAGCAACACGGTGCCGAACACAAAACGGGCCTTGTGAGGCCGGAACCGACAGAATTTTGTGCTTTCTTCCGTGTTGCCTGGCTCGCCGTCCATTCAAACTATTCACACATATTTACAATCAATGAAAAAACCTCAGAACCCAAGGAATAAAATGCAGCAAGTCATATTTAACAATTTTGTTCCTGTACTAAATCATTGCTGATTAATGTCCAGAGTGAACCCACTTTTGACGTGTTTGCGACATATTTTCCACTATTTCGATAAAAAAAAAATACTATAGAGCATTGAATAATTTTACAATGAATGGATAGCCGGCATTTCGCTCTTTTCATGCATATAAGCTTTATTTTCCGAGGCAGTGTCTAAGTGGAGAATTTTGTTATTGAAAATTGCTAGAAAACACAGCTGACTTTTCACTTCGCCGGGCCGTCGGCGCCTGCTTTTGGTACGATTTACAACTGAAAAATACTCTGTTGAAATGGTCCAACGGATGATAATTTCTGTAACTTTTCAGTTATATCTGTGATAGAAATGGAGATTCAGATCGGAAGTCTGAATTTCGTAAAACGACAATTTAGATCAGAACTCCGACAATCAACAAAGAAGGACTTGCTCAAGCAAACTGGAAGCGTCAGTCATTTCGTATAGTTGCAAGCCTGTACGAAAAAGATCCTGGACATGCGATATACGAAATGAAAGCTTATTAAATTTACTTCTAATGTGCATTTTCAGATTCTTCGGTTTTTCTCTTACTGTCTAAGAAATCAAGAATTATTTAATGTTTGTTAACGGACAATTGAAAATGGCGCCATAATTAATTGCGCAAAATGCAAGTTTAGGGAAAATATGGGCTTCTCTGCCCAAAACGGTTTTAACGAATGAAATGCATTAATTTTTGTGACTTCAGCGACGTACATCCAACTATGTAGGTTCT
>JADBJO010000378.1:707500-735000 GCA_016801955.1 Conus betulinus
AGCATGGACATGTTTGTTGGGTATAAAACCTGCTGTAAAACTCTGTCATCAGGGGAGGAGAGAAGTCTGGAGGACTCGTTTGTTTGATAAAACAAGAATTTGTTCCCTTCATATCATATGTAGAAGTTCATTGCTCTTATGTATGTGTCTTTTCAATTGAAAAATCGCTTTGTGGTACAGAGAACTGTTGCTTTGGTTTGTTCGTATATTCAGCCTGAAGCTTCTCCTTCTATAATTCTTTTAATGTTGATAATGGTATTTCCATGTTGGAAGATGTTTGGCTGACTGCTTGTGCTCACTTGGTGAATGTATGATAAAATGTATGCTAATAAGAAACGGTGCTAAAAAGGATGATTGGTTTGACAATTATTGTTTGTTAATGAAAAGAACAACGCTAAAATTATTGAGAATATGGCTTCGTACTTTGGACGATGGTGACAGAGGTGAGTAAGTCATTGCAAGAAGATAATATAAAAACCTTCAAAGCAGAAGAAGAAAATGTTCATAAAAACTTATTAGATAACTTGATCAGATCTCTTCCTTCACAACAGGAGTTTTGGAAAGCATGAAAAAAAGAGCTTCATTTAAAAGAAAATATACTAAGAATAATATCTCCCTTGATACATGGTATGAGCACTTTAAACATTTGTTAAGTAAAGATATTTTAAGTGATGATGAGCTCTCTGTTGTTTGATGAGGGGAGAAGACGAGCATTTCAATCGTCCCATTTCTAAAGAAGAAATATTTGCCATGCGGAACATTAAAACTAACAAAAAGTGGCAGGACCCGATTCTATTATTGGTGACCTGTTGAAGTATGCTGGACCTCAAGTTGTTGACTTTTTACTAGTTCTGTTCAATAGAGTTTTTAATGAGGGCATCTTCCCAGAAAACTGGACGGAGTCAGTAACCTTGCGTTTGTTCAAGAAAGGCGTGTTTCAGTTTAAGGCGTTTAAGATCAGAGAAATAATGACGTCTTAGATTGTCTTGTTGTATTGTTGTTTTTTGTTTTCTAATGAATCGTTTGTTTCTTATATCTAAATGTGAATGATTGCGCTCATTCCCCTTCAAATGACCATATAAGGGGGCTCTAGCATAACTGAATGTAGGGGTAAGGGCTCTAGCATAACTGAATGGATCAAAGCAACAATCAAAACAAAAGCTCTAAATTTATTCAAACTGTCGTCACTGCGATTCCAAACATCGACTCCCAGACGCCGGGATCAGTTTCAACAATTAAACTGCCCTGTGCTGAGCCCGTCACAAACACAACACACAGTTATAAAAAGTACGGCGTTATGCACAACACAATGTCCTCGTGCAAACAACACTGTGCAGATGACGGCTGTCAAACGCAATGGCGCGTTTAGAACGGCCGAGCACACATGCAAAATAAATGCCCATTACAAAAAGAATGGATTCGATTCGGCAGGAAGGTATGTGGTACCACGTTGGTGCTGGTTTTCCAACACTAAGGAAACCAGCCGTCAGTGCAGTATCGGGTAACTCCTTGCCAGTTCCCATCTGTTCTTTGTTTGCATTTGGCGGCCATTGTCAACGTGTTCCGTGGATTCCCACTTCTTACTTCACATCCGAGTGTCTTCTGTATGTATTCCCCTCCAATTTGCAACTGTTCTCCTCTGTGTTTTGCGGCGATCGGTGCTGTATCACTTTGCGATTGGATGGACACTATCCCTCCATTCTACAGCGTTGGTTTGCCCATAATGGCCTTGTTCCGCATTTCTGTCAAATCTAAATCCTTTTCGTGATTCTTAACTCTATGTAAATCGACATGCATGAAACATTTGGAATGCTGGTGCTCTCGGTACAGCCTAGTCCTGTACACCTAGTTCGTACCATCTTAAGGCTGCCAATAGTTCTGCTGCAATGTGATGAATCCTTTTTTGTTGTTTCTTCCTTTTACAGGTTTTTGTACTCCCAGTTCTTATATAGAACAGAACGAAGAAAATGCTGTCTGTGTGTCTGTGTGTCTGTCCGTCCATCCGTGGTCAAAATGTGTTCCACTCGCTCCAAACAAAATTACTTGGCCGATCTTTCTGAAAATTTGTAGGTAGGTCAAGGATGATGCCCAATGTTTTAGTTTACCGTTATAGCCGTTACTAACGGGGAAAAAGGGGGCTGCAGGGGCGGGTCATGAACCGGGTGTGTCCCACCCCCTTAAAGTGTCAGGAGGTAAGGGCCGAAACACTAGCTTGAAGGGGGCTTCTCTTCTGAGGACTCTCTGCTGCCACGCTATCCACGAGTTTCTTTCTACTGTAACGGCCTGTAACGGTTTTTCTTCTTTATGGAATATCTCCGAAAGTACTTGGCCGATCTTTGTGAAAATTAGCAGGCATGTTCATTATGGGTCACGGATGATGCCCGATGTTTTAGTTTACCCATTATAACCGTTACTAACGGCTGTAACGGCCTGTAACGTTTTTTTCTTCTTTATGGAATATCTCAAAAAGTACTCGGTCGATATTTCTGAAAATTTGTAGGTATGTTCATTATTGGTCACGAATAATGCCCGATGTCTTAGTTTACCGTTATAGCCGTTACTAACGGCTGTTACAGACCCTATTCATTATGGGTTACTCCTGTAACAGTCTGTAGCGGTGTTTCTTCTTTATGGTATATCCCCGAAAGTACTTGGCCGATCTTTGTGAAAATTAGCAGATATGTTCATTATGGGTCACGGATGATGCCTGATGTTTTAGTTTACCCCATTATAGCAGTTACTAACTGCTGTAACGGCCTGTAACGGTTTTCCTTCTTTATGGAATATCTCAGAAAGTACTTGGCCGATCTTTCTGAAAATTTGTAGGTATGCTCATTATGGGTCACGAATAATGCCCGATGTTTTAATTTACCGTTATAGCCGTTACTAACTCCTGTAACGGCCTGTAATGGTTTTTCTTCTTCATGGAATATCTCAAAAAGTACTTGGCCGATCTTTGTAAAAATTAGCAGACCTATTCATTATGGGTTACGGATGATGCCCGATGTTTTAGCTTTACCCCGTTATAGCCGTTACTAACGGCTGTAACGGCCTGTAACGGTTTTTCTTCTTTATGGAATATCTCAAAAAGTCAACTTAAAATGACATAGGTATCTACATGACGAAAATAATAATATTGACGAGAGAGAGAGCAAGAACTAACGGCCGAGGCTTGGGTGTCCAGCCTATTTTTATTTGTTTAAATCGTCGTTTTCTCCGTAGTGTTACTATGTGGAGAGGCTGACTGTCAAGTCAGTAGTGCGTCGATGGTCAATGTGTATGTGCGATACTTCTGATGACGGTACCAGTGAAATATGTACCAGGAAATGTATTTGTTATAAAATTGTTGTGAAGGCTGTGTCGCCGACAAAGACGTAAAACTCCTACAAGAAAAATTTGTGCGCTAATTGTACCACCTCATGTGTGTCGGTGGGCTGGTTTATTGATGTGAACATTGTAATATCAATACACGGAGAAGTTAAATTTTTGTTTTAGATCAACTACACGTCGAATCGAAGTTATTGTGTTCTATGGAACTTTGCTGAAATCGTGTTCGCCGGGGATTTCAATGGTTTACTGTGCCTTGTGAATCTGCAGTTCTTCTTCTATGGATTGCTTTGCATTGTGGATCTGCGGTTCTTCTGCTATGGATTAATGTGCTTTGTGAATGTGAATCTGCGGTTCTTCTTCTGATAGTTCGACGTAATTTATTGTGCTTGCTGTGTGGAGAACATGTTTCTTCTTCTTCATCGCTTGTGTTTATGAACAGCCGTGCTTATTGTGTGGGGACCTTGGTTATCCTTCTTTACGTTCTTTTAGTGTTGTAGACTGTGGCTTGAGTACTGTGGAACCGAGTGTGTTGACTGTATATGTGAGACACTGGCGCGCCGGCGAGATCTGTGAGTGATATCAAGATATGTAATATAAACGCTGATAGCTGATAATTGAAGTTCCTATGTATTGATAGCTTGATCTATATGCTATGTAGTGACATATGTTGATTTGTACCAGTTCACATGAATGTATATTTTGATGGTTCAGGCAGCATAATTATAAAGAAAAAAATTAACTCGTGTGTTGCCTGGCTATCCATGTGCGTATGGTGGGGTGTGTGAAGGGACTAAGTATTACACGCATCCAAACTTTTGAGAACGGGAGTCAGACAGCAAAACACGCACCGCACACCATCCGTAACAATGTTCATTATGGGTCATGTATAATGCCCAATGTTTTAGTTTACGCCGTTATAGCCGTTACTAACGGCTGTAACGGCCTGTAACGGTTTTTCTTCTTTATGGAATATCTCAGAAAGTACAAGGCCGATCTTTCTGAAAATTTGTAGGTATGTTCATTATGGGTCACGTATCAAGCGCAATGTTTAGTTTACCGTTATAGCCGTTACTAACGGTGTAACGGTCTGTAACGGTTTTTCTTCTTCATGGAATATCTCTGAAAGTACTTGGCCGATCTTTGTGAAAATTAGCAGGTATGTTCATTATGGGTCACGAATAATGCCCGATGGTTTAATTTACCGTTATAGCTGTTACTAACGGCTGTAACGGCCTGTAACGGTTTTTCTTTTTTATGGAATATCTCCAAAAGTACAAGGCCGATCGTCGTGAAAATTAGCATGTATGTTCATTATGGGTTACGAATAACGCCCGATGTTTTAGTTTACCGCTATAGCCGTTACTAACAGCTGTGACGGCCTGCAACGGTTTTTCTTCTTCATGAAATATCTGAGAAAGTACCTGGCCGATCTTTGTGAAAATTAGCAGGTATGTTCATTATGGGTCACGGATGATGCCAGATGTTTTAGTTTACCGTTATAACCGTTAAAATGTCTGTACGGCCTGTAACGGTCTTTCTTTGTTATGGAATATCTCAGAAAGTACTAGGCCAATTATTTCTGAAAATTAGCAGGTATGTTCACTATGGATTACTCTTATTTTTTCTTTATGAATATCTCTAAAAGTACTCGGCCGATCTTTCTGAAAATTTGTAGGCATGTTCATTATGGTTCACGGATTATGCACGACGTTTTAGTTTACCGTTATAGCTTTTACTAATGGCTGTAACGATCCATAACGGTTTTGTTTGTTTGTTTGTTTTGTTTTGTTTTTGCTGTCCCAATCTCTGCGCCACCTCAGAGGCAGTGCACCCACGCCGCTCATTCCGACACCCCGTCCACAACCACAGCCCGGTCGGCCACGCCGCAGCCCCGGCACCGACAATCCACAGGGAGCAGTCACTGTCAAGTCGTCAAGCGGCAACCCACCGGAGGAGACACTGCACTGCTGCCGAGTCACTTCGGTGGTGTTCAGTGGCGCCTGTTCTGATCTAACATACGCAGGACACCACACTACTAAGCCCCCTACTGACGACAATAATTGCTTAGTCGCGGAGCCGGCGTGAGTGAGCTCTCCCTCCGGAGGGCGCCACCACGTCCGTCCAACGACAGCCCCCATGGACTCGCCGATACCGGTGACCCCGACGGAACCAAACCAAGGCCACAGACGTGGAGAGGACATCGAAACTGAGGTCACCATGAGAGCAGGCATGAAGGGCCACAGAATTTGAGACATTTTTTAATGCTGATCGATGACAATGAGGATGATGATGATCAAGATGATGCTACGGATTTCCATTTCGGTCTGAGACTACATGACAGGGTTGTACTCTACGCTTCCTTTCATAATATATCCCGGCGTCAACCAGGCCCGAGAGATACAGACACCTGCAGTGTTGGTCAGGAAATTTGAGCAACACTCTCAGAAACGCATCCATTAAGTGGATGAAACTCGACTGTGTGGTCCCAGTCTTCCCAACTGAGTCCGCAGCAAACTCAACTCTGGGTAGGAGCCGGTCGGGGCAGAAAAAACCCACATGACTCTGATGGGGTTCGAACCCACGACCTCCCAGCCGGGAGTCCGCGACGCTAACCACTTCGCCACGGCGGCTGGTCATAACGGTTTTTCTTCTTTATGGAATATTTCAGAAAGTACGTTGCCGATCTTTTTGAAAATTTGTAGGTATGTTCATTATAGGTCACGGATGATGCCCAATGTTTTAGTTTACCTTTATAGCCGTTACTAACGGCTATAACGGCCTCCTATCGGCTTTTCTTCTTCATGGAATATCTCAGGAAGTACGTGGCCGATATTTCTGAAAACTGTAGGGCATGTTTCATTATGGGTCACGGATGATGCCCGATGTTTAAGCTGGAAAATCTCAGAAAGTTCTTGGCCGATCTTTCTTAAAATTTGTAGGTATGTCCATTATAGGTCAGAGATGATGGCTGATGTTTACCAGAATAGCCATTACTAGCGGTTACACCAGCCTAAGACGGTTTTTCCTCTTTATGGAATGTATCACGCATATTCAGGGTGAACTGGAAGTATGTTTAAATGCTTTGCATTTTTTTTTTTTTTCGTGATGTGACCTTTCTCCCGTACGAGTTTGACAGCGTTGGAAAGGCCCTGTGTGATCAGCTGGGCTAAATATAAAAAGCAATAAACATTATTCTTGATGCTCAGACTTCCGTAGGGTTGATAGGTGGTAAGAATCAATGTCACAGAAAGATTTTGGCTGTAGGCTAAAAGCCTTTTGCCCTCATTATCAGTGTCCATTAATATGCTTTTGGATCACTACATAGTGACTGTCCCTTGGTTAAATCAGGCATAACGTAGACTACATTTATCATACAGGAGACTCCACAAATGCCCATTTTCTTGATATCGGGTCACTTTTCTACATTGGATATAAAAGAAGTTTGACTGCCTGGGTTCTTTCAAAACAGGATACAAAACAACGGAGGAAAACAAAAAAATCTTTGAACCCACTTGAGAGATGAGGAGTTGTGTACTTCGACTCGTCGAGTCTTCAAAGCAATGACGTAAAGATCGCAATTTCATCATCACTGCATTATGACGTAATGCATTATAACGTAACTAGTGAGACGGAAGGGGTTGGGGAAAAGAGAAAACGAGGGGGAGGGGAGGGAAAGGTGGAGACGGGGGAAGCTGTGATTTGGTTTAGTCTTTGATGTCGAGGCCATCTGGTGCTGTAGTACCGAGATGGTGGATGATCTGTTCTCTCTGTTTTTTTCTCTTGAAGGAGTCACCAGTGTTGTTGCGCCACACCACTGATATGGAAAAGTGGGTTATGCTGTAGGTATCAGTGTTTAAGTGCATAGCCACAGGGGTTTGCTTTTTTCTGGAGGATGCTGTCCCTGTGCTCTTTGCACTGTTCTTCCAGTGTGTGCGGTGTTCTCGCCTTCATAGATGCAACCGTACTGGCTGCAGCGGACTACATACACCAGATCACTGGTTTGGCAGGTGAAACTGTTCCTCATGGTGAAATGGCGTCCTGAGGGCCTTTTAAAAGTGAGCGTGGTAGTGTTGAGGAAGGGGCAGCATTTGCACTTTTGTCTGTCACAGTAGCTGTTGCCCAGGGAGTAGTGATTTGGGGAGGGGGCGGGGGGGGGGGGGGGGGGCGCTGTGGGTCAGAATAACGACCTAACCAGATGTTCGCCCAGGTTTCGGTCTCGTTTGAAGGCCATCAGAGGAAGTTCCTTGAATGTCTTGCCAGCTTTGGGATCAATCTGTAGGATGGAAAAGTTCTTGAAACGAATGAATTCTCTTGACTTCCAGGTTGTGAGGATGGTATGTCAGGGTCACTAGGGTGCGATCATGGTGATCTGCCTTAATCTTTGGTGTTAAGGCCTCCTCTCTGGAGATGCGCTCGGCCTGGTCCAGTGCCTGTTGGATCTTCATACTTACAGTCTTTGTTTACAATATTAGATCTGACAGTGTTATTCTTTTGCACTACTTGTAGACAATGTTGTTGGAATATCCAAAAGAAATGTGTGAAATCTAAAATATTCAGCAATCGGTCGGACTGGATTGCCAGATTCGGGACCCTTCACCACGTGCCATCAACATCCAAAAGTAGCACGAACCTATCGACCACCATAACCAGCTCTACCGACACATTACCCCACTTCTCACTATTTCCTTCATGCAGAATTTGCAGCTGCTTTCCTTTCCCGTCTCCATTTGCTACATCAATCCATCCTTTACTTACATACCTATCCACTCCTTTTCATCATCTGGTTTTCGTTTAATTATATGTATACTATCTCTTATACATAAATGTCCCCTCCTTTTCTCCTGTGCATGCGTGTGTGTGTGTGTGTGTGTGTGTGTGTGTGTGTGTGTGCGTGCGTGCGTGCGTGTGTGTGTGTGTGATCCTTGCCCCTCCCCTCTTTTTTCCTTCTGTTCCAGTTGTGATGTTACCCTCATACTCATTCATCATTTCTATTACTTTACACCCACTGAAACTATTACAAACATTATCACACTTATCATTACTACTATCCAAGAATATAGCTATCTGGATTCTGGAATCGACATTAGAAAAGTAGTTACAGACTCAGAATCAAAAACTTACTTAGAGAATATTTCGACATATCGCCCTGTCTTCTTCAGCTCATTGTTCTGTTGTGACAGCGAGGCCTGGTGGGACGATTGTTGTGTGGGGTGAACAGTTGTCAGGATCTGACCGTAGATGGGGGGAAGTTCAAAGCCTTGATCTCTGTTCAGGCTGGGGCGTCTGGTCTTGATTTCAATGGCTTCTTTAACTTTTCTTTTTCTGAAGAAGGGCTCTGTAGGTAAGATCTTGGTTTCTTGGGGGCTGAAACTGTGGCATGTGGCTTGTAGATGTTCGTATATGGCAGAAGTAGATCGGTTTTGGTGTTCTTATAGACGGATGGTGAGTGGTCTTGCTGTCTCGCCAACGTAGCCATCGAAATCAAGACCAGAGGCCCCAGCCTGAACAGAGATCAAGGCTTTGAACTTTCCCCTATCTACAGTCAGATCCTGCCTTCTCCTCTTTGTTCCTCCTGCCCTCCCCTCCTATCTCCTTCCACTCTTCCACTTCCTCCCTTCTCTCTTTATTATTATTACTATCATTGTTATTATTATTACTATTATCATTATTATTATGATGATCATTAGTATCATTATTATTATATATATTATATTATCATTATTATCAATATTGTTATTATCATTGTTATCGTTATCATTCGCAATGTTATTTTTTATTGTTAGTAGTAGTGCCATTATAATTTTTGTTATTCTTGTGTCATCATCGTCATCTTCATCATCATCCTCACCACCAACGCTACTATTGCCACTACAAGCCTACTTTTTGACAGTCATCCCCTCTCCTTTCTCCCCTTCTGTCCGATAGCCACTACTCTACATCTACGATCGTCATATGACTAAAAGTGGTTGTCATCCTCCCTGTATTACTACTTTTTATTATTGCTATTTTTTATGTATTTTTCATCATCATCATCATCATCATCATCATCATCATCATCATCATCATCATCGTCGTCGTCGTCGTCGTCGTCGTCGTCATCTTAACTTATATTGTTTTCTTCCCAGCAGCCTTGTTGGGCTCAATATGAATAGATAAATGATTGTTCGTTCTTTGTTTTCATTGTTTAGAACGTTGTTTGTCTTGCCCGAAAGAGACTAAGGAGGTCAAAATGCGTCGTGTTGTGTCTTGTAATTTGTTTGTCTCTTTCGATCGGGGAACATAATTTTTCTTGTCAGTTTATCAGCAATCGCTTTCCCTGAGGTCTGTATATGTCGGGTCTCAATGGTTCCAACACAATTACGTGCCATTTTTAGGCATGCTGAGGACTTAAAACCTCTGAAAAACATGTCCAGACTACACTAGAGCAATGGAATTACTTACGACAGGATTGCATGTTCAGCCGCCCCGGTGTTTTCCTTTCTATGGGAACTGGACTGTACGCGTACGCGTAGGCAAAAGAGCACCTGTCTGGGGATGACCTAAGCCTCTACCTACAAAATCAATTTCTTATAAACCTGCCTTTCTGTTTTATCATTTCACTCTTTTCTGAACTTAGGCAAATCTCTCAAAACAGCAGGTCGTCTTACTCGAAGTAAAACGAGGTGCAGACAAATGCAGGTTACAGAGAGCTTTAACCGCATCAGTACAATGGGAAGGGGGAAAGGAGATACTATGATGGTGGACAGAGGAGAAGGAGGAGAGGGAAGGGGTGACAGTGGTGCTGGAAGGAAAGGGGGCCAGGGGAGGGAGAGGGGTGAAGTGTTATGGGGGGAAAGAGGGGCAGGGAAGAGTGAAGGGGAGGATGGGGTGATGGGAGGCAGAGGGGGAAGGCAAGTGGAGAGAGTGGATGGATAGATGGGAGGAAGACAGACAGAAGGTATCATGGAGGAGACAAGTGATGGTGGGGGAAGGGAAACTGGCGGGGGGTGGAAGAGAGGGGAGATGAAAACACTAAATGACGGGGAGGCCGAAGCCGTAACTATATCAATATATGAACGTGGAATTGCGAAGGTTTGATGCAAAAACTGGATATACCAGACGTTGTGTCAACTCTTTTGTCATTTAATATCTTTTCATTGAATGAAACATTCATATACGTGGATACGATTTTATTTTTGCCTTTTATTGATCATAATTTAGTTGCGTCAAAAGCTGTTAAATTGTCAAACCAAGGACGCAGTTCAGGTGGAGTGTGTGTGTTTGTGCATAAGTGGTTGTCACAATTTGTTAAGAGCATTGATACACATTTGGACCAAGTTATTAATTTGCAACTTGATCGAACGTTATTAAAAACAGATAAGCCAATTTTTCTTATTTGTACATACATTCATCCATATAATAGCAGATACTGGACACAGACAGAGCATGGGTATGGGATTGAAATCATTGAACAATGTTTGATGGACTTGTATGAACGTTACGAGGATTTCTACATTATGATATGTGGTGATCTGAATGCAAGGACAGGATGTATGAATGCATCATTACAGAATGAATTGTTTACGGACAATGTGTGGAAATCGGATAAAGAAGATACAGATCAGATGCTTACTCGGCATTCTGAGGATAAAGAAATAACAGGTTTGGGGCGAGATTTATTGAATTTATGCACAGCGTTTGAATGTATCATTCTCAATGGTTTAAGTAATAATGATTTTGATGCATCACTCACTTTTGTATCGAGCAATGGAGGGAACACAATTGATTACTTTATAACTTCTAGTGGTTTATGTTTTACAGAATTATATTAGTTCTTTAAATATTCTGTCCTCTGTTGATTCATCACATTTACCTGTTTGTATCAAACTGTTAACCACCCTGAGTTCTCAGGCAAACGTGGACAGCCAAGGTAAGAAAGAAAAAAAGTGGATGGAAAAGCAATGTTGGGATAAGTCATTAGAGCAACAGTTTCATTGAAAATGTCAATACAAAGGAAATGCAAGAAATGTGTTTACAAGCTCTAGCACATATTGATAATGATGTGAATCAAGCTGTAACCTTCTTTTCTAGAACCTTGGTGCTAAGTAGTAACAGCATGAAAAAATGTGTCTGCATTGATAAAGAGATTAAACCTCCACAGTGGTTTGATGCTGAATGTAGATAGTTTAAGATAAAAGCAAGGAATTCGTTGATGATACTGAGGAAATCAAACAAAGCAAGGCAAGTAACATATACTGTGTCAAATACACAACAATCAGAGGAAAGGAGGCAATTTGTTTCAGTATAGGAAGGAGTACAAAACACTGCTAAAAAGAAAAAAGAGCAGCTTTAAACGTGAAAAAGCAAGAAAACTTGCAAGTTTTGGCAAAGATAGTAAATTGTTCTGGAAAGAAGTTAAATTTATGTCTAGTAAGAAAAGAGCTCGCATTTGTCCTGAAATTTCTGACCAGCAGTGGCTTCACCACTTCAAAAGCCTATTCAATGTTTCAGAAATAAAAACGTTTGATTTAAGCTTTGAAAGTACGAATCAGAATGCAGTGATTTAAACTCACCTATTCATGAAAGAGAAGTTTATGAGGCAGTTCATAAACTGAAAAATGGAAAAGCATGCGGTATTGATGGAATTACTCCAGAAATGCTGAAACTATGTAGTGAACAATCAGTCAAATTCATGACAAAATTATTTAATAATCTTTTCGAGAAAGGCCAATTTCCTGAGGATGGACAAAATCCATTATAGTACCAATTTTTAAGAAAGGTGATAAAACAGTAACAGATAATTACAGAAGTGTGTCATTATTGAGTTTAATGAGTAAATGCTATACTAATATTCTCAACAAGAGATTAGTGAACTTTATTGAAACAAATAAGAAGCTAACAGAGTCCCAAGCAGGTTTCAGGAAGGGGTATTCTACATTTGACCACATTTTTACCTTGAATGCAATCATTCAGAATGTTTTTCAAAGAAAGGAGGAAAGCTTTTTGCATGTTTTGTGGACCTGAGAAAAGCGTTTGATTCAGTTCAGCATGGATCATTATTTGATATTCTAATAAAAACAGGAATCCATGGTAAATTTATCAAGGCAATAAAGGCTATTTATAAATCAGCTCTTTCATGCATCAGAATAGAGGATCAAGTAACTGATTTTTTTTTTGTTGTCCTGTTGGGGTGAGACAAGGCTGCATCCTGAGCCCAGAACTTTTTTCAATTTTTATAAATGAAATTGCTATTGCAGTGGAAGAAAATGGATACATGGTATCCAATTGTTACCAGGTTATGTTGAGCTATGTATACTTTTGTTTGCTGATGATATAGTTCTGCTGTCCGACACCGCTAGAGGTCTACAGAATCAAATTGATGTACTGAACGAATCTTGCAAAAAGCTATTTCTGAATATTAACAAAGACAAAACAAAGGCTATGGTATTTCGAAAAGGAGGGTTTCTAGGCAAAAACGACAAATGGAATATAAATGGAAATTCTTTAGAAGTAGTAAATGAATATAACTATCTTGGCTTTGTGTTTACAACTAAAATGAGCATACCAAAGTGTGTTGATGTTCTGGCGGTGAAGGGCAGAAGAGCTTGCATTGAATGTGTGAAACATATTGGCAGATTGGAAATGAAATAAGGCAGGGAACGGTAAACAATAAACAGTAAATAAGTGGGGTAGTTTTTGCTCCCATAAGGAAAGCTAACACAGAGCAACTTTTATTCAAGACTGGCACAGCCTTTCAAACTTGAATAAAGTCAGACAAACACAAAGACGAAACAATTAAATAATGGGTGGGGGGGGGGGGGGGGGGGGGGGGGGGGGGGGGGGGACAAGCGCAGGCCAACAACTTAATTGTCTTCATAGTAATAACTTGGCAAAACGTTGGACTTAAGGAAGGGGGTGGAAGGTTGAAGATGGAGAAACTGGAACATGAATTTAAGAAGATATATTGCAGAAGATGAAAATCCTTTTGTACATTACTTTCCTAGGTGTGATGAAATAAGAAACAAATATCTGAAAGGTATTAAACAACCGTATACCGATACACTTCACAAGGGTCAGTAGATACGATAAGAAAACTTGCCATGTATATTTTTCATGCTCTCCGACAAAGGAATATTGTCACCAATTGAAGGAGAAATTGATGAAAGATTTAAGTCCACTATGTTGTAATTATCAGATATTATTTACTGTAACAATTGCTTTATTCCACGTACATAACATTCTGTATATTTTGACCCTATTTCTAAGGGCTAGTGGCCTAGAGAATAAAGTTTTTTTTGTTCTTGTTCTTGTTCTTTTTGTTCAAGACGGAAGGGTTGGTTTTCTACAATCATTTCCCTTCAATGTTCATTTATTCAGTTTATACAGTACTTGTGTTTTTTTTTTTTCTGTTGAGTGGTGCAATTCCCACGTGTATACAGAACTCACATTTTGATTACACACTAGAATCATGCTGTAAGCCCTGAACCACTTTTGCAGAAAAAGGGAGCGAAAGGGGCGATGGAACGGGAGTTTCATACATCCTTGCCTCCACCCCCACCCCGTACTCTCTGTCTCCTTCTTCCTTTTCATCCTTGGGCCTTAACTGGAAAAGTAACTATAATTTTGAAAACCACCTGAAAACATTTGACGGTTAACATGTTTATTTACTCAGAAAATCATGTAGATTCAACATCAGTTAATCTTATGCCGTGATATTGCAGGCAGTATGTGAACCATGCTCCCTGTGCATCCCTGTCAATGCCCTTGCGAGCGTATTACAGTCTGCAGATGAGAATAACTAATCCCACCTCCCCTACAAATTGATAGCGAGTGTATGTCATTTGCTAAAGGAGCGTAAGTTTGCTTTCGTTCCCTCCCCTTCTTCCTCCCATCCCCGATAGTTGTCTGCTTTCTCTGCTTTTCTTCCCGCCCACTGCAGCAGGTCTGTACAAAGAAAATGGATGCTCACTCACGCTGGTTCCGTGCCCAGGCAATCATTGTGCTGTGAACAGTAGATTACAGAAGGCAGCCCTGCGTACGAGGGAAGAGGTTTGGCAGCAGAGCAGTGGATGGGCATCCTTATGGATGATATGCATTGTTTCTTCCCTCGGACTGCCCTATGGATGATTTGGATTGGTTCCTTCTCTCGGACTGCCTTATGGATGATACGGGTTGTTCTTCTCTCGGACTGCCTTATGGATGACATGGGTTGTTCTTCTCTCGGACTGCCTTATGGATGATATGGATTGTTCTTCTCTCGGACTGCCTTATGGATGATATGGACTGTTCTTCTCTCGGACTGCCTTATGGATGACATGGGTTGTTCTTCTCTCGGACTGCCTTATGGATGATATGGATTGTTCTTCTCTCGGACTGCCTTATGGATGATATGGACTGTTCTTCTCTCGGACTGCCTTATGGATGACATGGGTTGTTCTTCTCTCGGACTGCCTTATGGATGATATGGATTGTTCTTCTCTCGGACTGCCTTATGAATGATATGTCGGACGGCCTAATGCATGATATGGGTTGTTCCCTTCTCTCGGACTGCCTTAGGGATAATATGTCGGACTGCCTTATGGATGATAAGGATTGTTCCTTCTCTCGGACTGCCTTAGGGATAATATGTCGGACTGCCTTAAGGATGATATGGATTGTTCCTTCTCTTGGACTGCTTTATGGATGATATGTCGGATTGCCTTATGGATGATATGGATTGTTCCTTCTCTCAGACTGCCTTATGGATGATATGGATTGTTCCTACTGTCGGACTGCCTTATGGATGATATGGATTGTTCCTTCTGTCGGACTGCCTTATGGATAATATGGATTCTTCCTTCTGTCGGACTGCCTTATGGGTGATATGGATTCTTCCTTCCGTCGGACGGCCTTATGGGTGATATGGATTGTTCCTTCTGTCGGACTGCCTTATGGGTGATATGGATTGTTCCTTCTGTCGGACGGCCTTATGGGTGATATGGATTGTCCTTCTGTCGGACGGCCATATGGATGATATGGATTGTTCCTTTTCTCGGACGGCCATATGGATGATATGGATTGTTTCTTCTGTCGGACTGCCTTATGGGTGATATGGATTGCTCCTTCTGTCGGACTGCCTTATGGATGATATGGATTGATCCTTCTGTCGGACTGCCTTATGGGTGATATGTATTGTTCCTTCTGTCGGACGGCCATATGGATGATATGGATTGTTCCTTCTCTCGGACGGCCATATGGATGATATGGATTGTTCCTTCTGTCGGACTGCCTTATGGGTGATATGGATTGTTCCTTCTGTCAGACTGCCTTATGGGTAATATGGATTGATCCTTCTATCGGACTGCCTTATGGGTGATATGGATTGTTCCTTCTGTCGGACGGTCTTATGGGTGATATGGATTGTTCCTTCTGTCGGACGGCCATATGGATGATATGGATTGTTCCTTTTCTCGAACGGCCATATGGATGATGGATTATTCCTTCTGTCGGACTGCCTTATGGGTGATATGGATTGTTCCTTCTGTCGGACTGCCTTATGGATGATATGGATTGATCCTTCTGTTGGACTGCCTTATGGGTGATATGTATTGTTCCTTCTGTCGGACGGCCATATGGATTATATGGATTGTTCCTTCTCTCGGACGGCCATATGGATGATATGGATTGTGTCCTTCTGTCGGACTGCCTTATGGGTGATATGGATTGTTCCTTCTGTCAGACTGCCTTATGGGTGATATGGATTGATCCTTCTATCGGACTGCCTATGGGTGATATGGATTGCTCCTTCTGTCGGACTGCCTTATGGGTGATATGGATGTTCCTTCTGTCGGACTGCCATACGGATGATATGGATTGTTCCTTCTGTCGGACTGCCTTATGGGTGATATGGATTGTTCATTCTGTCGGACTGCCATACGGATGATATGGATTGTTCTTTCTGCCGGACTGCCATATGGATGATATGGATTGTTCTTTCTGCCGGACTGCCATACGGATGATATGGATTGTTTCTTTCTGCCGGACTGCCATATGGATGATATGGATTGTTCCTTCTGTCGGACTGCCATACGGATTATATGGATTGTTCTTTCTGCCGGACTGCCTTATGGATGATATGGATTGTTTTTACTGTCGGACTGCCTTATGGATGATATGGATTGCTCCTTCTGTCAGACTGCCTTATGGATGATATGGATTGTTCCTGCCTTATGGATGATATGGATTGTTCCTTCTGTCGGACTGCCTTATGGACGATATGGATTGTTCCTTCTGTCGGACTGCCTTATGGATGATATGGATTGTTCCTTCTCTCGGACTGCCTTATGGATGATATGGATTGTTCCTTCTGTCGGACTGCCTTATGGATGATATGTCGGACTGCCTTATGAATGATATGGATTGTTCCTTCTGTCGGACGGCCTTATGGGTGATATGATTGTTCCTTCTCTCGAACTGCCAATGCTGGCGCTGCAATGGGATTACTACACAGAGAAAATGCATTCCATGTCACCCCTCTCCCCTCCCAAGCCACCCATCACCTAGCCTTACGCTTCTCACCTTTTTGACCCATGCCCTTCCTTCCCGATGCCATTCGCATCTCTGCGCAGCATGGATTTAGAAAGTTGACGCGGATACAGCCGATCGCCTTCTCTTTCCCTTCCCCTTAGGGAGGCATGAGGAGTAGTCTGTGAGGGGGGGAGGGGTGACATCATAAATGTTTTTAACTCTGTGGAGTTTTCAACATGTAAGAAACAATATAATTCATGTCTTCTTTATGCATATACATGATCAAAACCCTTGCCAGTACTAATGAAATGGAGCGCAAGTGTACCATTAAATGACTGCTCTGGGCGCAAATTTCCCGTTTTCCTTACGGTAGTGTTGTCGACTTAATTGGCCGTCGAAGGGAGAGGTTTTCTTTGTCGCTGCGGGTTATAATTAACATCGGTATGTCTGTCCGGGTAATCTGGTCGGCTCACTGTGTGTGTGTGTGTGTGTGTGTGTGTGTGTGTGTGTGTGTGTGTGTGTGTGTGTGTGTGTGTGTGTGACAGAGAGAGAGAGAGAGAGAGAGAGAGAGAGAGAGAGAGAGAGAGAATCATGTAAGATTGTGACGGACCGTTTCCCGTCCAGTCACAAATTTTCATGCAAACCGTGCTAACCGGAAGGTAGTCGTCCGGAAGCCGGTTAAAAAGTTTAACTGACTACTGCTCACCTGCGCACTACCTGCACTGCTGTTTGCATGCAGAGAGTTGCCTTCAGAAAGTACAGTTTTTTCCCCATTTCAGTTGTTGTTTCGTCGACGACAGTTCGTGGCCCTATCGCTCTATTGCATGAGTCTTGGACCCAGTCTGATGGTCATGATGCTGAGGCAAAACCCCTTTATGCCTACTTGTTCGAGCTTAAAAATGTCATTGCTGACTCATGCAAGTTCGCTATGGATCATTCTGTCGATTCCTTTGCTAAAGAAAGAAAAAGTACTTTGATCGTAAGGCTAGAGGACGTCGTTTCCAGGTTGACGACGAAGTCCTTGTTCTCCTCCCTACGGATTCAACAAGTTACTAGCTAATTGGTCAGGACCATTCCCAGTTACCAAGGTCTTGCATCCTGACTACAAAGTTCTTATCAAAGGAAAAGAAAAGGTTTTTTCATACCCGAAGAGGTACATTCGCCGTTCTGCTGTGTCTGTTTCTCATAGTATTTCAACAGTTACCTCACAGGGAAAGTAAGTACCATGGTCCGAGATAGCGCCTCTCAGTTCTGGCAAGAAAGATGTTTCGTTCAAGAGTTCTCCAGGAATTGTTCCTTGTTCGAACCCCACTCCAAATTCTCGTGATCCTGTTGTCGCGTACACAGTCGTTGTTCAGGACTGCGACGACGCACTACCATTACACACTTTACCTGTTCCCATGGCATCTTATGCCAGATGAGGATATCGATTCAGTACAGTTTGATAATACTTTGTCTGACAGCAATCTAAGGAGTTACGAAGAGTCTTTGAGGATTTTCAGGATATTCTGACTCCGAAACCAGGCCCCTTTTCTGGCAACGTACTATTAGAGATTCCTCTAAAAACAGATGTTCCTGTTAGAAAAAGGTGTTGTGACATCCCCTTCTCTGCTAGAGAGGGTTGTTGAGAGAGAAGTTGGCATCATGTTGGAATTCGGTATCATTGAACCTTCAAATAGTCCCTATGCCTCCCCAGTTGTACTAGTCTGGAAAAAAAGATGGTACATGTCGCTTTTGCATTGATTTCCGTTCTCTGAATAAGATTACCGTCTTCGATGCTGAGCCCATTCCTGACGTGGAAAGTTCATTTGCAAGATTGTCTGATGCAAAGTTCTTTACAAAGATAGATCTTGCAAAGGGATATTGGCAGATAGTTGTTAAGCCCGAGGACCGTCCAAAGATAGCTTTTACAACGCATATGGGTCTTTTTCAGTTTGTAAGGATGCCTTTCGGTCTTGTGTCAGCACCTGCTGTTTTCGCACGCATGATGCGCATGCTAGCTTTGGATCACTTCTCAGCCGTCAGTTTCTTTGATGATAATCTGGTTCATAGTGTTTCATGGGATGTACATGTTCGCCATGTGAAAGGTGTTCTTTCGTGTCTGAGGTCTTCCAACCTCACAGCTCGCCCTTGAAAACCGAGGCAGGTTTCCATTCTCTGGAATTTCTTGGACATATCGTTGGAGGTGGTACTATGCGTCCTGAACAGAAAAAGATAGATAAGATTCTGAGAATTCCCACCCTACTACCAAAAAGCGAGTCAGATCTTCACTAGGTTTGCTTAGTTTTTACAGGAGATATGTTCCCAGTTTTTTTCACTTTGAGTGCTCTACTCTGATTTAATCAAGGATGTTGGTCGAGCTGGAAGATCTATTTATTGGACTCCTGAATATGCAGTAACTTTACAGAAGATTCAGAGTATTTTGTCATCATCACCTGTATTACTGTTGCCTCAGTTAGGTAAGCCCTTTGTTCTTAGAACTGATGCTAGTTCTGTGTGGGCTAGGTGCTGTTCTACTGCAAGAGGATGATGATGTACTTCACCCAGTTGTGTTTGGGAGTCGCAAGTTGTTAAAATGTGAAAAGTCATACAGTACCATCGAACGAGTGTGTTTAGCCATTGTCTGGGCTGTTCAGAAATTCGTTCGATACCTTTGGGGAGTCAAGTTTATCCTACAAACGGATCATCGACCTTTGACGTACCTTCGAACGTCAAAATTTTTAGAATTCCCGAATTATGCGTTGGGCATTGTCTCTGCAGGAATTCTCGTTCGAAGTGGAACCAGTTCCAGGACCATCGAACATTTCCGCTGATCTTCTTTCACGTTCTTTTGAGAACCAGTCTGTTCCTTAGACATTGGTGTGTGTGTGCATCCCAGTTTTGATGTCCTTTTCATGTTTTTTTTTTTCTGGAATTTTGTGACTTGCAATTATTTACTTCCTCGTCGTAAAAACATTTGGACATTTTTTTTTAGGAGGGGAGTATTGTGACGGACCGTTTCCTGTCCAGTCACAAATTTTTATGCGACCGTGCTAACCCGAAGGTAGTCGTCCGGAAGCCGGTTGAAAAGTTTACCTGACTGCTGCTCACCTGCGCACTATTAAAGCCGAGTGAGTTTGAAACCGGTTAGGCAGTCTCTGCAGTAATTCCGGCAACGCAACTACCCAGAAGGCCGAAGCGGGACTCCAGCTGTTTTTGGTGGCAGACAGGTATTTATCATTTAATGTTTATTTATTAGCAAACCGAAACCGTATTCCCATTTAGGAGCGACTGAAACTTCCTCAGCGCACTTGTGAGGGATTTGTTTACAAAAGGAAAGTATTTGTTGTGTTCTGTTATCCTATGACTTGATATGGTAGCAAAACGAAATGCTGTCGAAAAACATGAATAGAAGAAGTGAGTGTTAAAGGAAGTGGTCTTCAGGAGAAGAAAAAAAAATTGTTTATTCTGTGACTTAACTAGTTATGAACTTCATGATGAAAAAAGGTTTGATATGGTATGCGAGAGAGGAGGGAGAGTTTTGATGCTATGGATAATAAGCTCCCAGAGTGAGCGACAGAGACTTTATGTATGTTGGTTTTGATTTTTGATGTGGATGAGTATTTAATTCACTCTTGATATGAATATTGAATAGTTGTGTGTTGGTAAACAAGAGTGTGTGGAAATCTTTCCCTTGCATATATTGAAGTAGATGAATCTTTTGGGAAAAAAAATACCTTTTAAAATTGGGATTCTATGAAATGAAATGAACATTCTTGTCGTGTTACAGGAAAATGAACAATTTGTCGTAACATTTATAGTTCGATGAAAAGTAATCCTTAATTGTGTGTAATGAATTGTATTCATGGTTTATTGAAGAGGGTCTAGGTGGAAATCCTTCCCCAATTTGGAAAACTAGATTCTGAATTAGGTTTATATTGAAATTCTTTCCTGTGTAGTGCTGTGATTCCGGAAAAGGGAAATTTGTAGTGTTATGATTCCGGAAAAGGGAATGTTGTAGTGTTATGATTCCGGAAAGGGGAATGTTGTAGTGTTGAAGAAAGAATATGCTGGTGTTTGTCCCAAGTTCTAGTGAAATGTGATGTGGCTAATAAATATGAATGTAGTCGTGATTGTAATGAATAGTAGTCATGATAATCAAGGTAGTTAATCAGTTTCCCCTAGGTAGAAGTATTCCCTGGACTGAGGGGGACTGGCTGCCACGTTCTGAGGGTCAGGGCATAGCTGTGTCTACCCTTTTGTTCTTCACCCTGTGTCGGTGTTGAGAGGCCGGCCTGAGTGCCGACAACCACCCTACCTGCCACTGCTCCCGGGACCGACTACCCGCTGAGCCAGTTGGGCCGGAGACGCCGCTGCTGCCAAGCCAGAGCGCCGCTCCCGAGTTTTGAACCAGCGACCTGTTGGCTAGGCCGTCACTGCGTTCTGTGTTTTCTGTGTGTGAGCCACAGCTCCCGTGTGAGACTTATCACCTTGTCGCCGGCAGAGACGCCGTGAGTGTAGTAGTTTTTTTTGTGTGTGTGTGTTTGTTTTTGTTTTTGTTGTTGTTTTAAGCCATAGCTCTGAAGTTCTGTAAGACCCGTGTCGGACTGGATGCTGTAGACGTCTTCATCATCTTCATCGTCTCGTCGTCTTCGTCCTTTTCATCGTTTTCATCGTTTTCGTCGTCGTCTTCGTTGTCGTTGGAACCGGCAGCGCTAGTAGATAGCGAATGATATATAGATATATTTTTTGTGTCGTGCGCCCTGTTTAGCGTGCTTAAAGTAATAATATATATATAGATAGATAGATTGGGGGGGGGGGGGGGGGGGGGGGGGAGAAGGAGCGTGATCAATTGGATGCAAGTTCTGTCGTAATCTTGTTTTCTCTAGCTTTTTGCTCAGCTGAAATGTTTTCCTTGTGTAACACGGCCTCAGATTGTTTTCTATCTTAACCCATGATGTAGTTTCATTTATACGTATCAATCTGCATGGGAGGATACATTTCGTCATTAAAGGTCCCACTGAGGAAGAGGTCGCAAGGCCTCGAAATATTTGGAAACGAAATCCAGCTTGTTGTGTTTTTGTTTTTTTTCTTTTTGTATACACACACACACACACACACACACACACACACACATATATATATATATATATATATATATATATATATATATAAATAAGGCGTACACACAGAAATATATATATATATATATATATATATATATTAAAAATAGGATGGTAAAAGGAAGTTTTAAAAAATCAACAGGTCTGTTTCGAGCGCTCGCTCTCTCCTCAGGATCCTGAAGAGAGCGAGCGCTCGAAACAGACCTATTGATTTTAAAACTTCCTTTTACCATCCTATTTTTAGTAGATGTTGCTCCCCAAGGGGGTTGAGCACTTAAGGAATCTTATTAGGCATTTTAGTGGTATATATATATATATATATATATATATATATATATATATATGTAGTTCTGTGTGTACGCCTTGTGGTTGGCGTGCCGACTATTGAGGTTCTTACATTTATTATATATGTTTGTCTGATGGCTCGGGCAGCATAAAACAAAAAAAAGTGTTGTTCTGTTGCCTGGCTGTCAATGTTCGGGTGAGTGGGTGTCTGTATGTAAATTGGAAAAGTCGTGCATGCATCCATAATTTCTGTGTGAGTCAGACAGTCGGACACCCGCAGACACGACCCATTCCATCCATAACAAAGATGTATTTAATTCTTGTGACTTGTATTCCTGTCGTAGTTTTTTTTTTTTCCACGCTCCTTATTCTGCCCTTCGCCCTCTGCACTGAGTAGCCGTTGAAATTTGACCCCTACCCCGTGGTGGCTGGAATGCAACAGAATTATGCTTGATGTGTCTCTGTTAGACACTAGGGATGGACAAACACAACTGCGCCTGGCTCGACTGATCAGTCTTCCCTTGAGATGAAAGGCAATAATAAACGGGCAAAACAAGTGGATCTAGTCACAGGACAGAGTGCGTTCCCACCCCCACTCCCCACCCCCCTCCCAATGCTACCAGACAGTGAAGAGTTTAATATTCAGGCTTGAACATCTCTCCGCGCCTGCCTTACCCCTTCTTTCTTCCCCCCTCGCCACTTTCCCCTCCCGCTCCCTCCCCTCCCCCCAATCCAGTCATTTTCCGTGTCTTTCGCCCACCAGTAACTCTCTGCTAAGTTATTGCTATGATGATAAAGAAAATGTTTGCTTGCAAGTACTGATCTGTTCAGTCTATATTATCTGGGCGTTATTGACATTTGCCCGTAGGCCTAGATTCGCGCGCATCCACCCATCCACAGAGAGAGAACTCCGAACTCCGAAATATTTTGCTGTAAGGCCACCGGCCTGTATACAAGGGGCACATGTATTATGAAAGGGAAGAAAGTCAGCTGGAATCAAATAAAAGTAACACATACATAACACATCACCGTCAATACACATGCATTGCTTTTTTTTCAGTTAGCCTTAACGTATACAGTATCTGATTCATACAGTGAATTGTCATCCGTAACTGCACTTGCTTTCAGGGCGTAAACTATGTACATACCCAAACGTCTTTCACTTATAGGCACATACTAAGATTGGTCATTTACATTTCCACAATATTTCGAAAGATACTTCTGTCGCAATCTAGTACATTTGGAACATTCTAAGAGAAAGTGGAATTATTTTTGATTTTATCACAAAATGGACATTTCTTAGACTTGTATCTGTTGTAACCATTTATGTCACATATTCTCAGCCGGAGAGGGAGAGAGAGAGAGAGAGAGAGAGAGAGAGATGATGATGATGATGATGATGATGGGGGAGGGGAGGGATGGGGTGGAATGGATGGGCCGGGAGAAACATACTTAGCACAACTTTTTTCCACCGTGTTCGGAAATCTAATCCGGCCTATCGGCTAATACGGTTTGGTGGAGTTCGATCGAAACTCCTCTGTCTCTCATTTCTGCTCCGTTGTGTGCTCCTCTCTCTCTCTCTCTCTCTCTCTCTCTCTCTCTCTCTCTCTCTCTCTCTCTCTCTCTCTCTCTCTCTCTCTCTCTCTCTCCCCCTCTCTCTCTCTCTCCTACCGTCTCCCCTCCCTCTCTACCCTCTCCGGTTCCTTCTGCTCTCAGTCTTCATGGCTTCCTACTCAATCAAATACAAAAGTAAGGAAAAAAGTCACACACACACACACACACACACACACACACACACACACAGGGGACTGCACACCACCACATTCATTGTCACGTGGAATTTCTGAGACCTTTCCTCACATCCTGCAGACCATGTTAGAATATTCTAGCACATGGTCCAAATTCTGGCTTCCCCATCCCTACCTGGTGAGAGAGAGAGAGAGAGAGAGAGAGAGAGAGAGAGAGTGAATGACTGACTGATTGATTGATTGATTGATTGATGATTGATTGATTGATCCTTTATACGCAAGGATGGTGATTTTAGGTCTTACAAACTGTGCTTGTCATGCATACATTATTTCAACACATATCATTCATACTGACAATTCAAGATAGCAACACCGTAATGTAATTCTACGATAACATACAGACTGTTCATAAATGTAATCATGACATGGTGGGTAGTCAAGCAGAAGGAACCAAAACAAACAAATAGAAACGGTGGGAGAAAGAACTGGGGAGGAGGGGTAAAGGATGGTAGGTGGGGAAGGTCAAGGGGGACGGGAGACAGAGTGGAAGTAAGAATGGACGGTTAATGCAGTAGGTTACTTATGGAGACGGTGTGTACTCAATGTTGGGTTTAAAGAAGACTTTGCGAATTAACGTTAATGATTTTAATCGAATAATCAAATTATTGAGATATAAAAGGTTTACGTAAATGTTTCTGGTTCTTGAAAAGTTTTTAACATATTCGTATCTTGCAGACTCATGGAAGTGAGTTCCAGACATATGGCCCAAAGTAAGATCAGCTGGTTTTGTTTTGATCAATACGTGGATAGGAGGAATATTTTTTTCGAGCCAGAAGAGCCGTTCAATCTTGTAAAAAGGGCATTGATATAGCATGGCATAGTATCTGTCGAAATAGTAAACATGAATAATGCCTTGTTAAATTCCAGTTGCTTGCTCAGAGAAAAAATGTTAAGCGCTTTTAGGTTTTCAGCTGTTGTTAGAGGTACGGCTGGAAGGACTAGCTTTGCTGAACTTCCATGAAGAGAGATCAAGCTTTTTTGTAGACATCACTACTCCCGTCCCATACTGCTGAAGCATAACTGATATGTGACGTGATGTGTGTGTCGGAGAAAAGTTTAAGCGCGGTACTGTTGACATAGCGCTTTAATTGAGATAACAGGAAAGACTTTTTGTAAGATGATCTTGCATAAATTATTGAGATGAGGTTGCCATTTCATACTTTATATATCACTTTTCCTAAACCACGATACTCGTCTACTTGTTCGATAGAAGTGCCATTCACCTGAAGTATTAGGCAAAGTGGAGTCAACTGGTGCTTTTGGCATGTGGTAGATTTGGTTTTGGCCGGATGTGTGATCATTGAGTTTTGAATTACACCCAGTGTGACAGTTCTTTAAGACTTTCGTGAAAAGACGTTTCTATTGTTAGCAGATCACTACCATTTGTTTGGAATGACGAGTCATCAGCAAATAAATCTGTCGTGACTCTTATCTGATGTGGACAATGATAAATCATTGATGAAGATGCAGAATAAGAGAGGGCTTAGTACTGAGCCTTGTGGGACTCCATGTCTGACGAAGTCTGAAGAGGAGGTTTTACCATTAAGCAGCACATGCCGAGTCCTATCATTCAAATATGATTGAAATAATGAGACTGTCGACGAAGGGTTCAAATAGTTTCTTTAAATGAACGGAATCATCAACAAGTTCAAGTCAACAAAGACAGTTCCTACCCATTTGTTACTGCTTCATATTTGAAAGCCCACATTCGTGATAATTCTGTGTGGCAGGAGTGATAGGTAGGAATCCAAATAGGAATGCATGAAACAGTTTGTTTTTTCTCCATAAACTGAAATACGTGTGCGTGTATGTGACTTTTGAGGGGTTTGGATAGAATTGATAGTAAGGATATAGGTCTGAAATTATTTGGATCCGACGAATCATTTGATTTTGGAAGGGGGGTCACTTTGACACTTTTGAATGCTTGAGGGTAGACATTGGTTTCAATGGACAAATTGTATATGTATGTGAGAGACTCAACAATGAAAGACAGAGCGAGTTTGAGTAGAAATGCAGGTATGTCAACAAGACCCACGGACTTTTTGTTCTTTAACTGCACTATGTGCATTCCTACTTCATGTGCAGCAAGAGAAGGATCATGGAGTGAGTTACTGAATCCAAGATTTTTTTGTTTGTAAAATGATATCAGGGAAGTTGGACATGTAGATCCACATTTAGAATCTGTGAAACTTGAGTGATTATGTCTGATAATGACATGTAGTGTGTGTCAAATTTGTTCGGAGTCATGTTTGTTGTTGAATTTCGTGAATCGATACCCCATCTGTGTATGATAGTGTTTATTGCCCTGCAGATGGGCGCTGTGGGTTTTGCATCCGTAGTCATTTGACTGAAGTTCTCTTTTGTATGTATTTCAACTTCATGTGAAACAAAGTTTCTCAGTTCTTTGTATTCGTCAAACAAATTTGCTGCCTTGAGTTGGTCACGTAAAATCATTTCTTGCAGCAGTTCTGATATTAACCTTGGGTTCATCTGGAGATGCTTAAGTCTTTTTTGATGTAATGGTGCGTGTTTGTCAATGATGGGAGGAAAGTTTTGGTACCAGAAAGACAGTGAAGTGGGGAAATGCGTAAGTCATCGAGTTATGCTGTTTCATTAAACTTTCTGAAGGAGCGATATTGGATAGTTGTGTGACATTTTGGTGGTGGTTTGGGGATCCTGAAGGACCACGTGCGGAAAACTGGACAATGGTCACTAATACCAGAACGCACCACTGAAACATCTAATATTGTAGATTTGTTGTTTATCATATATGATCAGTAAAAGTCGCAGTTGTTTTAGTTATTCTGGTTGGGGTTGCATTAAGTGACAGTGTACTTGTCCAAGCTGGTTATTTGTTTTAACATATCAATATGAATGTTCCTAATGATAGAATATTTGAGGTTTTTTGACGAATCTCATCCATCATTTGTAAGAAAAAAATTGTCATCCCATTCGTATGTGGAAGATGGTTTTCTATATAAATTTCCTATCAATAACGGCGGTGATTTGGAGGGTTTTCTTTTATTTCAATTCAGATACAGTCAAGAGTATCAATTTCAAGATCAGTTGTGCATCGGTAATGTTGACAATTGACTGATGAATGTATACAGCGAGTCCAGTATGTTGGATTGATCACTGTCGCATCGTTGTATTTTGTAGTCAGGAATGCTGATAAGATTATCCGTGATGCAAGAGTCCATTCTTGTTTTACTTACACCAAACACTTGTACTGGATGGATAATTGTTTTAGAAGTAAGGAGATTTCATTGACCTTATTAAATAAATGGATGGCTTTTAGCCTAAACCGTACATCTGGAAAATGCCTGGTATGAGAAAATGGGGTTGAAATGTAGAAAAATTCTTACTTTCTTTGTTTGCTTTAAAACAGCAATCAACCTCTCAATTCTGATGCCTTTTAGTGCAATTATTCCATGGCACGTTCCCAAGCTGTTGAGTGTAAAGACTAGAACATTTCTGTTCTATTTGTAAG
>JADBJO010000379.1:0-72500 GCA_016801955.1 Conus betulinus
TATGTGGTAATCAATAAGATTTTTCAGACTATGTTTTACACGAAATGATAGTTCATCTTTTTTTTTTTTTTTTACAAGAAATGATAGTTCATTAAATGTTACAAGGGTGTGCTTTTGAGGAAAAGTAATCAGACTTGGCAGTAAACTTTCATTATTGGAACCTTGCATGCCTATTGAAAAAAATAAACTAAGCCAAAAACTGTCTGGCTCTGGTAGCATGCAGGATGGGTACATTCATGTGGGTTGATCTCCGCATCAACAGGTCTCCGTATAATTATTTTGACATTTCGCAGCGTGCAGGATGATGCAGGTTGATAGATCTCCACTATAAAATATGCTTGAAAGGATCCTGGGTCGATGATTGACTATGGTCTGAACTAAATGAAGTTTAAAAAGTAAAAATCATTCAAACCAGACAAACCCTGCAGAAACTGTGCATTTACAAACTCAGTAATAAAGTAAGTTTATACATAGATCTATCGACATGGAGACCTATATGTTGTGCAGATCTACTAATGCGCGGATTTACCAAACAATCCATTCAGTGTGCTACACAAATGCAACGAGGGGTTCATTATCATCTGGCTTGAGTATAACTGAACAGTTCGAATGATGAATTTTTGGCAAACAAATTTCCTACAATGTTTTCTCGGGGTTCAGTTTGAGATTGGTCTCTGAACGACATGGATGCTGCCAAGATAGATGAACTGAAGAAGTACATCGGAGAAAAGATCATACCAGACGGAATTAAAAAGAGTTCTGACACAATAAGAAGAAATGTTCGAAGAGACAGCAAGAAGTTCTTTCTTTCTGAGAGCAACGATCTGTTTTACAAGAATCGACAAGGCGACAGTCTGCGAGTTTCTTTCCACAGAAGACAGGGACGAAGCACCACTCAGTGTCCACGCCCTATCAACACGGCGGCCACCTGGATGTGAACAAGACTCAAGTACAATGATCATCCATTTCTATTTTATTGACGTGTTGATGCCTTTGCTATCTATTCCCTCCTCCCTGTCCCCCGCCCTCTTTTTTTTTTTTTTTTTTTTTTTTTTTTTTTTTTTAACCAATAGTACTTTACAAGTAGACTCTGCATAATAATACTACACTGCTAAATAACACAGCCCTTACCAAAGGCAAAAAAGTATTGTTCGTTTCTTGTAACATGGCTGAAAAAATAGAGTAGGTCGGATTTTTTATTTAAAGATTTTATTCAGCACAGAAACGACAATATCTTACTTTTGTTGGAAGAAAACGGTTTGTCTCAGAAGGAGAAAGACGACTCAAACTGTGTTTGCAATCCTGGCGTACACTTGCAGCTAAAAAATAAAAGTAGTATGTCACTGCCAGCGTCAATTTACTGTAGTTTCCAAAGGCATGGTACTTGGGTCTTCCACAAAATCAACTTTAGATATAAGCTTGACTGCTCTCTCCCTCTCTCTCTCTCTCTCTGTGTGTGTGTGTGTGTGTGTGTGTGTGTGTGTGTGTGTGAGAGTGTGTGTGTGTGTGTTAGGAGAATAAAAGAAAAAGTCTAGGGTCGGCAGGGAAAATTAGGTAGGGTCGTGTGACCAGAGACAAACAACTTTTTTCTTTGGACAAAGCTCTTTGCTCTTTCTGACACGGGTTTTTTGCGTTAGCTTACATGTGTTGTAAAGTCAAACTGTTGAAAAAAAAAAACACAAAGTCTATAAACAGCAAAAACCGGCACATATTTCAAACACCATAGTTCTGAGAAGTTTCGAGCCACACCATCTTCGTTTGCTATTTACAAACAACGTCACGAAAATAAAGTGAAGTAAATTATTGTGTCATGCTAACAAGACAGAAGGCCCAGACAGTTCACCAACTGCGTGCGGCACTTGTTCTTTGCACCGCCACTGAAAAAAAACACCAAATCTGTTCGTCGTGACCTTGTGACCATTACCACGGCTAGAGTTGCTTTAATGAGTTAATCCTAATATTTTACACACACACACACACACACACACACACATTAAAAACTTTTTTTTTTTGTATGAAAGGCAAAATAAAGCCAGGGAACTTTCTCACCTGCTTTTTATTAGACAGTGAATGTAGTCTTGAAGTCCAAACCAAATGAAAATCCACAGCAACCTCTGTCTCTTTAGCTAGTTGTCTGTCTATCTCTCTGTCTGTACGAATTTTGGATGTAGGAATCGGCCAAGACAAAGATGAATCTTGTACTTGACCACAACAACACAAACCACTGTTATTACTGCTGCTTGTGCTGCTACGCAGACCCGCACGCACACATACGCATACAGACACACACGGCTGCAAATTCATGTTTCGCGCGCGGATACACATACACACGCACACTTACACACACACACACACACACACACACACACACACACACACACACACCGTATTATAAAACACAAAAGTTCATGTACGTCGACGCGACCACATCAACTAGGCTGCGGCACACATACATTACACTGTCACAATACATTCTAGCCAACGAGATCCCAATTCACAGATACACAACCATTCCATCTTTGTCAATAGCAATATTATTTTCAACAACAAGTCAATCAGACGAATGAAACATTAGAGAACGACACTGATTAAACATGACCAAATAAAATACGTTAGACTTCTAACGTCCCAAAAATCTACCATTGGCTACATTTCACACTTGGCGTCAAAACTACGCCGGATAATAATTAATCAATCAATAGTTAAATAACGAAATAATTCCCAAAAAAAATGAAGCTCTGAGTCCGATTGGGGTTTGTTTTTTTTCTGAGTCCAGGTTATCTTAGGTATATGTACTGCTCAAGGAACAGCCTGCTTGATATGTGATTTAAATCAACAGCATTATCACTTGGAAGGAAACCATCTAAAAGAGCTGTTCAGCTGCATGACTATCTCACACACACACACACACACACACACACACACACACACACACACACACACACACTGCATTATTATAAAAGCCGCTTTACACGCCAGCACATGGCATCACGCGCAATTTAATATGGCCAGAGTGATCTGACCTTTCACTCACAGACTTGAGTTTTCTTGTGAGGTTTATGGTTGTGAAAAACAACGAGCCACCCATGTTTCCTTTAGATCCGTTTCATAAATTCCAAGAAACAGCTGTGAAGAAAAATTAACGTGGCCATTGCTACCTCGATCTTTGAGTCACAAACCCTTAAAACCCTTTTCTTTTTTTTTTTTTTTTTTTTTTTTTTTTTTTTTTTTTTAAGGTGATAATTGTGGATAGCAACTAACCCACCAACTTTCGTTGAGATCTGTCCAATAGTTCCCGAAAAATCCCCGAGAAACAGCTACGGAGGAAAATTAACATGACCAGTGACTTTCACCTTTGACCCATAGACCTGATCTTTCTTGTGAGAGTGATGAATGTGAAACATGTACAAGCAATCCATCAAGTTAATTCAAGATCCATCCAGCAGTTTACGAAAAAAAGCAGCTTTTTTTTTTTTTTTTTTTTTTTTTTTTTGTACTGTCATACAAACACACTGTGACAGACAAACGGAGCTGAAAACTTACCAGAGTTTGCAAACTGCAACAAAATTGACACAGGAGTCATTTCTTTACGGGAGTCAATATTCTCCGAAACCATGGGAGTCAATATTCTACAGGAGTCAGTATTCTCCGTAGAATATTGACTCCAAAACCTGTAGAAAACTGAACGGTTCATTTTTCTCCGGAGAAAAAAAGAACCGGGGAGTCAGCAGGTAAAAAACAAAAATTTTATTTTTGGCCTTCTTGCCCTATGCCCTGGGCAAGAGGCCTATTGAGAGCGGGCAAATCGCCCACCATGGGCGTTTTGCCTTACAAGCGAGGGCGTCTTGCCTCTTCATATGCAGCACATCTAAATTCTTAGTCTTAAAGTTCATAACAAAGGATAAAAGAAACAAAATGTTGTATAAAAGTAAAATTTGCTGAGTTACACTTGACTAGGGAAGTAATTGCAACATCTAGTGCAAATTCAAAGTAGGCCTATGTTGAACTTTAAAATCTGAACACTTGTAGCCTATATACAGTACCAAAGGTTAAAAAAATGAGAACTTGCTGAGTTACCTACTCGGCTACAATAAACAGTCCAGTGCAAAAAAAAGTAGGCATAGGTCTCTTCTTATTCAGAGTCATCGGAATCACAATTTGGACAGATGAATTGAGCCGTTCCTTGGGTGCACTCCTCATGGGCCCAGTGGAGACAAATCTGGCACTGGGACCCACATCTCTCGGGGTCTGCTGTTGCGATAGGGCTCACAACATATCAGAGACATGGCCATTCCTCTTCTTCCTGATCTGAATCTTTTTCAGGTTCACGACGCTTCCTCTTCTTCTTTGACTTGCCTTGGCTTGCCTTCTTTTCTTGTCGCGTCTTTTGGAGTCTGTTTTGAGTGCCTTTCTTCCAGCCTGGCTTTAAAGGGAGAAGAAGTCAACACTGTTGCAGATTCTGCCTTCCTTGATCTCGGTCTCTTGGACTGGATCTTTGGGAGTGGAGAAAATCTATGGATCAGTTCTGCAATCTCTTCTTTTCTGGAGGTTGAGGCCTCGGGGTCTGTCCTCTGCTCTTGTGGGACAAATGAAGATGAGGGGTCAGGGTGTGTCTGCTGCTCTGGGGTTGGGAAATCAGCTGGGCGTGGAGGTGTGAGAATGAAGACGCCTCAGGGATCTCAGCTTGTGATGTAGGACCTTGAGGCTCGTCAATCCACCTGTCCACCACACAATCGTAGTGGCCAACATTCTGGCCAATGTTCCTGAACTGGACGACCAGTCTGGGAAGGGTATCTTCTCCGTAGGTTTGGATCACCATGCTGTTTGCGCCCAAAAAACCACAATTTTTTTCCCCAGGACCTTGCTTGTCGCCACGAGTTCAAGCTCACCAGGTAGGGATTTTGAGTCGGCCATGGCGACAATGCGTTCATCCATGGAACCAAAAAGCGAATCCAGTGCGGTAAATCTGCGTTGATTGTTTCAACATCAAGATCTTTTGTATTCGTCGTAATTGTCCCCCACATGAAAGAGATGACCTGTGCCCGGAGACCGTCTGCCTTGCCAGTCTCTACGGCATGCAGAACTGTGCTCAACAGTTTGCCATGCTCATCCCTTTTGGGCAGTTTGAAGCCTTCTGTCCAAGCCTATCACTAGACTTCTAAACAGGCACCGGCCGTCTCCTGATGTTGTAATGACCTCAACGTCTGCCTGATGAGCTGGAGTCTCTACATTGGCAGCCTGTTGGTCAGGGGTGCGGTCAGTTGGCTGGTTTCTGACTCCTGGAGGGTCACCATTTGCATCTTCTTGCTGAGATGGAGTCTCATGGGCAGGGCTGCAGGCAGTTGGGGGGCTGACCTCTGGGAGATCTTCTTCAGTCATCAAGGCTGGCTCAAAGTCGACGTCAGTGAAGACGTTTGGATCATATGGCCAGAGACCACATGTCCTGAATCCCTGGATTGCCCTGTCAGGAAGAGCTGTTCTCATGAAGGCCTTTCCTGACAGGCCAGCAATGTCATGGATGGTGACTCGCTTGCCGGGATTTGCCACCATCCAGCTGTCCATCTCCGTGTTGAAGGCTGTTTTGAGAGGCTTGAAATAACTTCTGTCCAGAGGCTGCAAACTTGTGTGTGCTATGAGGCGGCAGTGTCAGAAGTTCTATGCCATTTTCTCTGCAGAATTCAACAGCTCCCAGTGTTTTGTGGCTGTGATGCCCATCCAGCAGAATGAGATGAGGGTTGTCACATGAGGTGTTGGTAAACTTCGCAAAATGTTCCAGCCACCTCACAAAGAGGTCAGAATCTGTCCAGCCACTTGGACTTGCATAACCTACTGCTTGAGTTGGGGCGTCTTTCATCAGTGAGTCCACCATTCTCTTTCGAGGAAAGATGTACATGGGTGGTAAAAAATACCCCTGCTGCGCTGCATGCACACACAAATGTTACCAAAGACCCACGCTCAGCGCTGGTCACCTTCCCAACTTGGCGAGCACCCTTTGGAGCCATGACCTTCCCAGGTTTCTGCACAGTTGAGAGTCCCGATTCGTCCATATTCCAAATGCGTGAGGGTGGGTACTCATGCTTGTCCAGGAGCTCTTTGTACAGGCGAAAAAAATTCTGGACTTGCTCCTTGTTGAACCCCACTGCACGGGAAAGGCTTGTTGCTTGTGGCTGCCGAATGCTAAGGTTATGCCGATCGAGAAAGCTGTGGACCCAGGCAGTCCCAGCAATCTTGTTTCTTTATTGAAAGGATGATGAAGGCCTGCCTTTTCAGCGATTTCAAAGGCAAGACGCTGTAGATCCTTCACTCTCAGCCCATGCAGACGTCTTTGCATACTAACAATATGCTCTTTCAGCTGGCACTGTATCTCGGTGAGAAGGGCCTTCCTGTATCGTCCGAAATTCAACACCCCAGGTTCAAGCACCTTCTTGTCCCTGTGACGACGAAGTGTTCGAGCAGGCACACCGTACTCCTTGCTGGCTCGGATTAAAGGAACACCGTTGCTGACTGCCCTCAAGGCTTTCGGACAAAATGCTATGCCCATATTTTCCCCTCTCCGTCTTCTCTTGTAGTTCGTCACCATTTCTGAAAACAATAAAAAAAACACTTTTGTTTTATTAACAGTAATAGAAACAGAAAGCATCTTCAAACCAAGGTATTTAATAGCATTTTAGCCCTGTGCAGTACACAAGGAAAAAGTAAAAAAAATATCCTAAATAGGGGGAGTTGGTGGTTTGGTGACTATGGCCTATGTTCCACTTGGGGCATAAAAGCATGGTACAGCTTGGGATTTTTTGCTATTTAAGTATGTGATCGTAAGGAATATAGTGAAACTACTTCATATAAATAAGCGAGCATAACGCCTAGTGTTTGAGGCAAAAAGCCCACCGGTAGGCCTTTTGCCTTGAACCCAGTATGGGCCTTTTGCCTGACTATGACTCAGTGATGATGTTTGGTAATAGTGCGGGAAAATGGCGACGTATACTGCATCAACTGGCATTGAAAGGTGCGCGAAAGATTCCTCTAACATATATAATGAAAACATTTCAGAAATTCATCTGTTGCCTAGACAGTGTCACAAAACATTCTGAAGACAAAAGGTACAAAAATAGGGCCTAATTTTTTCTAAAATTCTATAAAAAACGTACCTTTTGCATGGAGGCTTCAAAACTTCGTGCTGCAGCGTCAAATAGTCTCCTTCCTTTGATTTCAATCTGTCTGCTTTGAACCACCTGGCTTTTACTTTGAAGGCCATATGAAAGAAATGAGTAGAATCAAACTTGCAGACACAATAAAAGTTATCAAAACAATCTAATCGCGCCAGTCTATGAATAATCAACTCCTTAAACTAGGCGCATTAATTTTAGGTGTGCAGCCAGTCTGTGCCAAGCACCACCACACTCCTCCCAGGAGAACACCTCAGCGATAGAAGAAAAAGTCCACTGGCCCTCCCTCCAACACTGATGGAAGGTAGCAAGGTTGGCCGTAGTGACGATGATTATCGATGGCAGGGCTGCGGGTGGCCAGCCGAACATCAACCCTGCTCCCCCTCGGCAAAGAAGTCACCCCCGTCAGCTTTGGCAAGTCTGGTACCAAACCAGATGTCGTTGAGACCTGTTTTTTTTTTTTTTTTTTCAGCCATAATCAGGGTCTGGAATAAGCAGCCTGTCAGCAGTGGGATTCCTCAACAAAGTACACAAGACACGATGCATTTCGACCTCTTGGGTCTTCTTCAAGTGAAAACAAAAAATGTAACATTTAACATTTAGGACAGTACAAACAAAGAACGAAGAGCGACTTATCTGATGTCCATGTGGTAAGCTGTGAAGAATGGCTGACCGAGGAAATGACAGAGGGGATTATGGGGGAGGAAGAGGGCGGGGGGGGGGGGGGGGGGTTGTTGCGTGCGTGGAGGGAGGGGATGAGTGAGGCGATGGTGTTGTGTGGTCAGTTAGGTGGGGTGGTGTGGTATATGTGACGGTTGCCCAATCTCTGCGCCACCTCAGAGGCAGTGCACCCACGCCGCTCATTCCGACACCCCGTCCACAGCCACAGCCCGGTCGGCCCCGCCGCCGCAGCCCCGGCACCGACAATCCACAGGGAGCAGTCATGTCAAGTCGTCAAGAGGCAAACCACCGGAGGAGACACTGCACTGCTGCCGAGTCACTTCGGTGGTGTTCAGTGGCGCCTGTTCTGATCTAACATACGCAGGACACCACCTACTAAGCCCCCCCTACTGACGACAATAATTGCTTAGTCGCGGAGCCGGCGTGAGTGAGCTCTCCCTCCGGAGGGCGCCACCACGTCCGTCCAACGACAGCCCCCATGGACTCGCCGATACCGGTGACCCCGACGGAACCAAACCAAGGCCACAGACGTGGAGAGGACATCGAAAACTGAGGTCACCATGAGAGCAGGGCATGAAGGGCCACAGAATTTGAGACTTTTTTTTTAATGCTGATCGATGACAATGAGGATGATGATGATTAAGATGATGCTACGGATTTCCATTTCGGTCTGAGACTACATGACAGGGCTGTACTCTACGCTTCCTTTCATAATATATCCCGGCGTCAACCAGGCCGAGAGATACAGACACACCTGCAGTGTTGGTCAGGAAATTTGAGCAACACTCTCAGAAACGGCATCCATTAAGTGGATGAAACTCGACTGTGTGGTCCCAGTCTTCCCAACTGAGTCCGCAGCAAACTCAACTCTGGGTAGGAGCCGGTCGGGGCAAAAAAAACCCACATGACTCTGATGGGATTCGAACCCACGACCTCCCAGCCGGGAGTCCGCGACGCTAACCACTTCGAAAGAAAAAGGTTGACCTTCTACGACAATTGTGGCATGAATTTTGACAGATCTATTATTATGTTTTCATTGTTACACGACTAAGCAGTGTTTAAAGAGAGAGAGAGAGAGAGAGAGAGAGAGAGAGAGAGAGAGAGAGAGAGAGAGAACGAAATGTTGTTTATCGAGGGAAAGGAAGAAGTCAATGCCTTTCTGTTCATCAAGATTTCTAAATGTATGAAAGAAAACATTGCACAGAACTACACATCAGCACATATACAGCAATGAGTACATAACAATTTAGAATGAATAATGCAGTATAGCCTATATCTAGAGGAAGAGATCGTGGGAGGGTGGTGGGCGGGAAGGGATGGAGAACGACCGATGGAGAACGACCCGAGAGAGAGAGAGGGAAAGTGTGTTGTTGGGGGTGTGAGAGTAAAAAAAAAAAAAAACAGTATGAAGAGACACAGTCTGACAGAGAGAGAGAGAGAGAGAGAGAGAGAGAGAGAGAGAGAGACAGACAGACAGACAGACAGACAGACAGACAGACAGACAGACAGAGACAGAGAGAGAGCGCGCGCAACTGCAGTTCTTCACACAAAAAGGAAAGCACGTATTTCCCAAAATCTGGCCTCCCTTGCCTTAAAAAAAAAAAAAAAAAAAAAAAAAAAAAAAAAAAAAAAAAAAAAAAGTCGCGAAAAGTCGCGACACCAGAGAGAGAGAGAGAGAGGGAGAGATTAACTGAATTGTATTGTACACTCGGTGGCGAGTCACATCACTGAATGCGCTCGTAAATGTTTTCGAAGAATGACAACTTTTATACTGAATAGCGACACAGAAATGGCATGCAGGCGCACAGGCACAAGGCAAACTCTCAAGAGCTTAGCGGCATAGTCACAGAGTCAGCAACAGTGAACAGGCAAACACGACCTTCTTCATCCCTGCTTGAGTTGGTTCTTCATTAGTAGAGAGGTGGGTGATGGGGATGCGGGGTAGGTCAGAAAAGGAAGGAAAGAGAGAGAGAGAGGAGAGAGAGAGAGAGAGAGAGAGAGAGAGAGAGAGAGGGGTGAAATCTATTTTGAGAGAGAACGATTTCTCTGTTATGAGGGAAGAAAATACGCACATGAGGAAACGAAACAGTATGTTACTGAGAAGATGTCATGCACAACTAAAATCAAGCGGCACAGTGTTTCTTTCTTTCAGTTTAGTTTCTGTTTCACGTCTTGTCCTCATTTATAGAATGATTCAAGACAAACAATGAGGCAGTGTTTACACACACACACACACACACACACACACACACACACACACACACACACACACACACACACACGGAAAGAGGGTATACATACGCGGGAAAGAGGATATAGGAAGCATAGGTCACCAACACTGAACAGGAATAAACAGTGATACATGAAATAGCCATGTTGAAATACATTAGCATATTTTTGTTCATAAAGCAAGACTGATCGAAGTGTTGTTGACACACACACACACACACACACACACACACACACACACACACACACACACACACACACACACACACACAGAGAGACAGAGAGAGTCAGACAGGCAGGCAGGCAGGCAGGCAGACAGACAGAGACAGAGTCACAGAGAGAGAGATAGAGAGACAGACAAGGAGAGACTAGACAGACAGATTCAAACATGCGTTGATATTGTGAGGGGGGGGGGGGGGGAAAGAAAGGAAGGAAGAAGAAAGAAAGAAAGAAAGAAAGAAAGAAAGAAAGAAAGAAGAAAGAAAAGAAAAAAAAAAAAAGAAAAAGGTTGAAGACCAACACAAGAAAAATTTTAAGAGAAACACTATTATTTATCTCCCCATCTCCGTCCACCCCTTCAAAAAGTGCACATAAAATTCAGACGAGCCGTGTACACACACACACACTTCATAACTACATAAATCTTTCACATATTGACATTTTCGTGCACTGACATAGCGTATCCAATCAATAACAGTAGCAAATTGCGAAAAAGGAAAAACTGTATGTTGATGGTGCTATAGCAATAATAGACACGTGGACAGGCATTGGTAATATGAACCGTATTGCTTGTTTACATAACTGGTGAGAATGTACAAAATACGAACATTTTTTTTTCGATTCTGAGCTTTGTTGGCATTTATGTTCAGAAGAAGTGAATTTTAGAGATGAAGACCAGAATAACAAAGACTTGTTATTTTCAATAGGTCAATTTAAGGTGTGGGAACCAGGACTTTTGTGTATTTTATAGAATTCATGCTAAATTTAGATTGAATATTTTTCTGAGTTAATCCAATCCGATGTTTTGCATGAATGTTTCTTTACCTATAGCAAAACATATCTTTGAATGGAAAAACTTATCTTAGTAATTATCATTCGATTGTGTAGGGCTCGAGAATTTCAGAAACTGCTTTATGTTTATGCTGATCAAAGGTTTCGCTGAATTTGTGAGTCGAATAGTAATGGATTGAAGAGGGTATGTGTGCATTCAGGAATGATTTTCTAGCATGCAGGTTCATAAAGTACTTAATCATGCATAACTGATACATTTGTCTGGATACTGTTTCGCATTATGTTTTGATGTTAGCAGTCCATAAAAGATTGTTGTCAATTCTTATGCCTTGAACACGATGGTTTGTCTCTTCTCTGTATAATTCTTACATAGTCGATGAAAACAGAAGGGAACTGTCTTTAGCAGTTTGTTATGAGCATGGCTTTAGTCTTACTATGATTTAGTGATATACATGGTTCACACTGCACCATTGCCTAAGACGTCAACAAACTGTAGTAATAAAATGCATGCACAGAAGAAGAGAGCTGCTCATATAAATCGTGGTATAATCACAACAACGTTTCTCAAGATTCTTCAGCATTGAGAGGAAGATTGTTTACATGGTTAGAACATATGACATGACATATGACGTAAAACTGAGCCCTGGGGTACACCATATACGAGAGATGAATATTTGATGTTGAGGAATTCAGACAGACAAATTGGGTATGATGAAATCAGTTGGAGCGCATTTTCCTGTTATGCCATATAGGTCCTAGTGGCGATTTTTTGCATGATAATTTGTGGTCTATGATATCAAAAGTATTTGCAAAATCAACAAACAACGCTCCATAAAATGTCTGTTCATTAATACTCATATGGCAACCAAAAAAAACAACAACAACAACAACAACAAAAAAAACACACACACATATCTATATATATCTATCTATCTATCTCTATCTATCTATCTATCTATCTATCTATCTATCTATCTATCTATCTATCTATCTACATATATGTATGAGTTTCTTATAAACAATATGACATTGACTATTCATCCCAAAACCAGACTGACTATCACTTATATTAGACCATATGACTCAAAATGATCACAGATATTTTCATTTATGTGCTTTTCAGAGGGTTGGAATAATAGTGGCAAAATAGATACTGGTCTGTAATTGTTTGGTTCAGAACTGTCACCAGCTTTGAGAGAGACTTTCGCAGTTTTGAACTGTATCCGAAAGTGATTTTTTTTTTTTGAACGCACAAGTTACAAATGTATTTTGTAGATGTGTTTCAGATATGACTGGCGCTGAAAGTTTTAGAATTTTCCCGTCAGTTCAATCAGATTCACTAATCCTGTCTCCTTCTAATGGCATAGGGAAAAGTAAACGTCAGTTACAGAAATTAAGAGTACCGACTGCTGAATATTCTTGGAACTGCAGGAGATTACATATTTTTCAGGGTAGGCCTACTTTAGTTAAATATAATTTTCAGCCACTCTAGTCAAATGTTTATTGAGTTCCTTTGATGTCACGATAAGCTTATATGGCATGTCTTAGTCTGTGATGTTTTATTCGTAGGTTCATCCATAGCTTTTCACGATGACTTTGAGTTTTGTTTAGAAGAAACTAGATCCTAGTTATATTTTCAGCGCAGCTCATTTGAGTGAATTAACTTTATTTCGCTGCCTTTTTTACGTATTCTTGTGGCTTTCCATGTGTCCCAAGAAGATCTTCATAAAGGAATATTGCAGCTTTCGTTTCCTCAAACATCCATGTAGTTTGTGGAGTGTGTGCTACTCTACGTTTTGTAAGGAGCTTGTCTATCTATCATAAACAGTATTGAACGTTTCCAGCCAGTAGGCCTAAGAGAGAGAGAGAGAGAGAGAGAGAGAGAGAGAGAGAGAGAGAGAGAGAGAGAGAGAGAGAGAGAGAGAGAGAGAAAAAATGAAAAATGAAAATGAAAATGAAAAATGGTTTATTCATATACATAGGCCGTAGCCCCTATATGAAGGGGAGTGCGGTATAGTCAACAATTCAAGACAAAGAAAAATGTACCACACACAAACATAACAAAATACAAAAATCAAGCTGTGCTAAGAACATAATACATCTCTTATCTTAAAGGCGTGATAAAGAAAAAGACCAACATTTTTCACTACATTTTCATTGGTAGAAGCCATCAGCATACACAAGCGGAAGAGACAGGGCTGCTTATAATATTTTTTTTTTCTGGAATAAACTTCTCTCTGATATTCTGAATAGCTGGGCATACTAAAACAAAATTTACTCCGTCTTCCTTCGATGTTCTGCACAGTGGCCATATCAAGTCATGATCAGTATGAGCCCTGTATCTTAGGTAATGAACTCTTACTTCTGATACTCCAAATCGGAACTTAGATGTGATCTGTTTCAAAGATCGACTTAATTGTAGGGTTATGTATGGCTTAACACACACACACACACACACACACACACACACAGAGAGAGAGAGAGAGAGAGAGAGAGAGAGAGAGAGAGAATCTGCTGTCATGCATACTACATTATAGACTTGAGTCTTCAAACCATGCACACACACGTACACACAGTCAGTGTACAACTCGGTAGCTCGCTTCAAAGGCGGCCTTTGCCGTGTCTGTGATGACACTGGTGTTTGACTGCGCACGAGGTCAGTCCCAGCGGCCCTCACAAACACAGGCCACGTATTTAAACTGGCTGACAGCCTCCATACCAATGACGCACACAAACACATCATGTAACATTGTCCGCAAACGATATGCACACGGGTACACGTAGTCCCGCTTTTTGTACAATATCATGTCGTGTCCAAAACTTCCTGTCCATTCAATTTATCTCGGGAGATAATTTGATCAGGCGACATACTACATACAACACCGTATGATCACAGCACATGAGAGTCATGTGATCAAGGGCAGACGACAGGGCTTGAAACTAGAAAACACTGTTCAAAGGGATCCAGCCACATAATTCGTTTTTAAATTTTTGACTGATAGAATGAGTTTGTTGAAGTCCTTGAAAGGAACGTTTCAAAACGTTCAGCAAGACATTGTTGATGGGTAAGTCTGATCAGCGAAGAGTATTTTCAGAAAGGAAATCGAGAGTTTACAAATTCTGTGGACAGTTTTACTGTTGATAGTCTGTTATGTTGATGTTGATCTGCTAGTACTAGTTCGAGATGATCAGTAATTGAATGAATGAATGGTTATTCAAATAAACGCTGGTCAGGCAATACTGAAACTGTCGTTTGAGTTGCATTTATGCCTGTATAAAGTTCATTAACAGTTCAAAGGATGAGCGGGCAATGGAGAAGAAATTCTCTCTCTCTCTCTCTCTCTCTCTCTCTCTCTCTCTCTCTCTCTCTCTCTCTCTCTCATTTTCACTCTCTCTCTCTCTCTCTCTCTCTTTCTCTCTCTCTCACACACACACACACACACACACACACACACACACACACACACACACACACACACACACACACATACATACATACACACACACACACACACACACACACACACACACACACACACACATTGAGAATGGAAATCAAGCCAGAAAAGTGTAATCATCATTGTAGTTAGTAAAAAAAAAAAAAAAAAAAAAAAAAAGTCCAGAATTACTGATTGAAATGAGCTAGTGTGACTTGCAAGAAGTTTAAGTAGTGCACTTGTTACTTTGAATCAGTTAGCTCTCTCTCTCTCTCTCTCTCTCTCTCTCTCTCTCTCTCTCTCTCTCTCTCTCTCTCTCTCTCTCTCATAAAACTGATTTGAAAAAGAATCAAACAGATTCAAACAAGTGTGAGAAAAAATGCTGCTATAATTGTTCTTTGAAGCTGCCAAAAACCTACAGTTGTGCTTTTCACCATCAGCATGGGACTGCATGATGTGCAGCACAACTATACAGAAAATGAGCTCTTTTGGGTGTGCTTATAGTTACAGCTGTGTATGTTTGTATGTGTGTTTGTGCTGCATATATGTACGCATGTGTGATTACTGCATATGCTGTGTATCATGTGTTGGCTGAAATGTGAATGTTCAGTATCTATTCTCAATCTTGGTATGTCTGTAATAATTCATATTTACACATACATCATGATTCTTTGATCAAAGACAGCAAGAGTTATTTACCTCTCTAATCACTTTAGAATGATTTTTTTAAAGTGGTTTCTGCCTCACTTGAGATTCCTTTTATGTCATTGACATGTGATTTGATGTGTTTTGATGTTTCTCTTCATTGTCAATCCACGAACAATTTTCAAAATCAAAAGCCTGTATGTATGCCATGATTTTGAATATGTCAATTTGTGTTTGGACTTTTACTTTGTTGTCACTCTAGCAGACCTGTTCCCAGAAAAAAATGGATTGGAAAAAGGCTGTCTTGACCCCCACCCTCTCTTCCATCTCATTTGCAGCAGGGCTGATAGATGCCATTGTAGACTTTGACAGAGGGCTGTTTGCTTTGTATGAAAGGCAAACTTTCTAACGTGTGTGATCTTCAGGCTAGAATAAGAGTGTGTAGAAGCATTCTGCATGACTTGCTCTTGGCAAATGGATGTGCATTGGTAGCAAACTCCAATGAGGACATCCAGTGCATGATTGACTGCTTTACATCAGCCTGCAGTAGATTGGCCTCACTATTAGTTTCAACGAGACAAAGCCCATGTTTTAATCTTTACCATCACAAACTGTGCTCCACCTCTACCACCTGCTGTCATCAAAAGCACAGAGATCAAGATCATGGGCAAGTGCTGCTATCAAGGTCAGCACTGTACTGGTGTGAGAAGCTGCAGAACTCTTGATGCTGTATGACACTGTCTAGGCCAGTGCTGCCTTCAGCAGGCTCATGGAGAAACTGGGAGAAAATCACACCATCAGACTGTCCACCAAAGTTGTTTTTATACAAAGCAGTGGACCTGGGTAGCCCTCCTGTACTGCTGTGAAATGTTGGACCACTTATTGATGACATCCAAGTTGGAACAAGTTCATCAGCTTGAGCAAGATCTTTCATCAAGTGACAATAAAGTGAAAAATCTTCAGGTTCTGGACTTTCCAGCACTCATCAAGAGTCAGTCACAGTGGAGAGGATGTGTCATCTGTATGGAGGACTGCAGGATCTCTCAAACATTTCACTACATACAACTGAAGCAACATGACCAAGATTGGCCTCTCATGAGGTACTGGAACACACTGATGGCTGACCCAGAGCTACAGCATGGATACAGTCAGCTGGCAACAGCCTGCCATAGACAGACCTGCAGCAAACACTAGCACCATCAGGGCTCAGCACAGACTTTCCACTAACACAGAGCAGCTGCCATTCAGGCAGAGCAACAGGAGGAAGCAGGCCCCCACCTGGCTTAACTCCATCCTCTGCAACACCTGGGACTGACGGTGTGCCCCAAATATAGGTCTCCACTCCCACATGAGAACACATTTTGACCAGTGACCTGCTTGATTTCTTGTCTGTTGCTCTGGCCAGTGATCTGCTTTGCTTTCTTGTCTGTAAAACTGGAATGAGATTCCTTTGTGTTCCTATGTCACATTTGGACTGTATGAGCAAGCTTGGAACTTCTTTTTGTAGGGAAATTTCCATTTTATTTCTGTTTACTTCTTATTGCATGTATGCGCTTGGGGAATGGGTACCATAAGCAGTGTTGATATTGGAGTATATACTTCTAACTGTTACACACTATGGGAGTAAAAAAAAAGTACTGTCTGTGGTTATTATTCACTGAACTTCAGTCCACTATTCTAGCTGTTAAAGTCATCCAGTTTGTCTTGTTCTCACAATTTTCATGAATAACAATTTGACCTTGTACTGGATTCCAAGCCATGATACTTTAAACAATTTAAGGCAACAAGATTATTGAGGAAGTACATGTATAGCTAAGATTATCAAAAACAAAGTGATGCCACACAAAGTTCAATTCATAAACAAATCATTTAAAATCCAAAGTTCATAATTCGTATGAAGAGAGCCTATGATAGCAAAATGTCAACAAATTCTGCCCAGACCTTTCTGCAGGAAATCTTTGTTCTTGTCAAAGAAAACAGAAAAGATGAGACTGTTCAGCATTCTTTCCCTCCACCCCATCACCCTATCATCTAACTCTCCCCCTCCCCCCTCCCCCCTCCTCCTGCTCCCTCCCTCCCATTCCATGTTTGGGTGCCTGGTTAGCTAGTGGTAGAACGTCAGGGTGACAGTCAGTCATTGCACATTTCAAATCCCCCTGGTATACACACACAAATCTTCATGCTCACTATGTGCTATTGTGATGGTGTGAATGTGCTTAAGAATGGTCCTCTTCCTTCACTGTCCACCAAATTCATAATAAACTGTTTAAAATTTGCCCAGATTTAATCAATCCTTTCCCATCAGTAGTACGTAACCGTAAAGAGGAATCGGTTTTGTCACGGTTGCATATGGGGCACAGCTATATAACGCACAGTTGGATACTCAGAAGGGGAGACCCTCCATGGTGTGTTGCATGTGACAGCTTGTTCAGTGTTAATCATTTTTTGACTGAATGTGCTGATTTGATGTGTATCAAAGAGAAGTTCTTTTCCACCAGTGATTTATCAGTTCTTTTTCGTGAGATTTCAGTGGGATCTTATTTTTCTTTTTTGAAAGAGGTAAACTTATTTTTATAAATTATAGTGTTTTAATAATGTATAGGTGTGCTGGAGTTGAACAGATAATTGTGCTTTTGTCTTTATAAATTTTAAGCAATGTGTTAATACTAGTGTGGGTATTTGTATCTAGAGACTCCGCAGATATGATAGCTGAGGTCCTGATTTGGCTCCTGGTAGTCCGCTGGACCCTATAAACACTAACTAACTAACATCAATGGTTAGCCCCATCTGACATATCATATTTGGGGTGTATGGACGTTAAAGGACAATGTAACTTAACTTACCAGTCCTTTCCACCTGAAAAATAAAGATGCTTAGAACTGTGCATGAATATCACATGAAGATCATAGCGATCCTGAATTATTGATTACATGCTTTGGATTTGAATGCATAGGTACAAGAACATTTTACACCTACTCCTTTCTTGTAATGATCCACATAAACTAATTCTCATGGCTTTTAAGAAAGTTTTTGATGTCCACTCTAGTTATTTTGTTGTTGTGTTTTGTTTGTTTGTTTCGTTGTATTTTTTTTGCATGGAATTGTGATGTTTGTGTTTCATACATGTTTATACAATTATAGTCCTGATATGATGATGCAGATGGCTAGGCTATAGTCAGCTGTAAATCTTAGATGAAATTGATATCACTGATTCAGGATTGACAGATAAAAAGAGTTACTTAGCATGGATTTAAGAAGTCTTATTTACGATTATATAGGACATGAAACTTTTTTTCTGAATGTAATACAAAACATGTAAAATCTGTTGTATCTGTGACAAAGGGAAAGTCTGATACATGTGTGTGCCTAGATGTATAATTGTGTATGAACAGTGTGTTTAGGTATTTCTCACAGATGGAATATAGGGAGTAACTGCAACACCATCAGATGTTTATGCACATGACCTGTAGTTATCAACATTTATCAGCTGTTTGTGCCATCAGATATATTTTTACTTAATAGTGTTTATCATTCATATATATATAAATCAGCCCTGATCAATGATGCATCCAATCTTTGGTTTTGTCAATTTATATATTAAACCCATGTTCTTTTGAATACTGTTAACTGGTGCTAGGGAGATAATCATAATCATTTGAGAATATGTCTGTGTTCACAGGTTCCGAGCCTTGAGTGCACTGGACTCAACAACTCGTCAGAGGAAAGTGCTGCAGTTGGAGGGCCCGTGGCATCAGTGTGGATGCTGGGGCTGATCTGTTGTACAAGTAAAAGGAGTCCCCCCTCCCATCCAAACTCATGGATATGAACACACATGTACACACACACACACACACACACACACACACACACACACACACACACACACACACAGAAAATGCACTCAGGCATTCATATACACACACACACACACACACACACACACACACACACACACACACACACACACACACACACACACACACACACATATACATACACACACACACACTCACTCACTCATACGCACACATACATACACACTGGCACACAAGCATGCAGACAAACACACAGACATGCATACACACACACACGCATGCACGCACGCACGCATGCACGCACACGCGCAGCACGCACGCACGCACGCACGCACGCACGCACACACACACGACATGCATACATACATGCACACATATATGCACATGCACACACACACGCTCGTGCACGTACACACATGCACACGCATGCTCTCACAAACACACACACACACACACACACACACACACACACACACACACACACACACACACACACATGCTTGCGCACGTGTGCGTGCACACACACGCCCTCCCTCTACTAAACTCTCTCTCTCTCTCTCTCTCTCTCTCTCTCTCTCTCTCTCTCTCTCTCTCTCTCTCTCTCTCTCTTTTAATAATTCTTTGGAATTCACAAATTATGATCCAGACATTCAATAACAGATTGTTGGTAAAAATCCAGACATTCAATAATCAGCTGTAAATCTTAAAAAAGCATTCAAACTTACACATGCAGGATTGACACGCACGCACACACACATATTAGCACATTCAGTTTGGTTAAGATTCTAAGTAGAGTTTTTTTTTGTAAGTTATAATTGTTTCGTAAATTTTTTTTCTGTGAATATATGATGCTAGTCTCTTAAGTGTTAAAGATAGAGCAGTGCATCTTGTGTTTATGTTAGCCTGTGTGTTAGTGTCCCTATTCTTCTGAATGCATTTAATGACTATAATTCCAGTCTTCATGTGCATCACATGCCTATTGCATGTGTATATACAATTCACAGCAAAATATCAGGTTTGTAATACATGTATGTGTATGTGCATTCTTGTGTATGTGTTTGTGTGGCAGGTACCATAAAAACTGGTCAGAAATGCAAAGTTACAGTGCTGACACGGCTGTGGTAGCTGAGGTGAGAGGAGTATGACATGTGTCCAGTTATTTTGTGTCTATTTTTATTATTTTTGCAGGAGTTTTTCTTTGCACACAGGGATAGTAAATCTGTTACTCTTTTGCAGAACAAAATACGCATAACTTGCTCTGGTTTCAATACCAGTGCATGTTCAGTACATCATAAGAGAGGACCCAGATTCAGAGCATACTTTGCAGGGGTTTTAGATTGTTTCTGTTCATCATGTTCCATGGTCACACAGTTGTCATCCAAATACTGCCGTGTGTTTTTCTTAGAAAATGACAAGTGCAAGGTTTGCTATCACACGTGAACTGACATGCAAGTATTTTTGCAGTGTGTTATACACAAGTAATGACAACTGCAAGTCATGCTGTCCCATTTGAACTGACAGGCCCATATATTATGAAATATTTTACACAGGATATGAATTTGTCAGACATATATTCGCATTTGAACTAACGCCCTGGTATCGCAGTGTGATTTCTGCAAGAAATTACATGTGTCTGACACTGTCATATTTGAACTGACACCTAAGTATTGCAGTGTGTTTTACACAGGATATGACACAAGCCACATTGTTCAGTTTGAACTGACTCCCAAGTGTTTTGACCGCTTTACCCAGGAAATTATTAATGCCAGATATTTCCATTCCAGCTGATGCTGAGGTAGGCTATGTGTTTAATATGGAACCAGAAGGGCACCCAAGATCTGTTGATAATGATAATGAATACTTATATAGCACCTATTCTCGGCTAGACGCCAAGCTCTAGCGCTTTACAATCAACACTCGTTTACACAACGGGCTGCCTACCTGGGTAGTGCCAACTGAAGAGCTGCCAGCTGTCGTTTCCCGTGTCATCCAGTCAGTATCGTTCAATATCGATCACTCATTTTCCTTACTTCCCTCATTCTTTCCATTTCTCACTCAGGGTGCATGCTATGTGTAACGTGTCATCCATACCAACGGCCAAACTGTCCTACTCTTCCGAATGTTGGTGATGGGATTTTACGTGTGTGCAAGATGTTATGCGTGCGTTCACACACGGAACCTCAGTTTATAGTCTCATTCGAAGGACTGTATGGGAAATGGTGTCAGAACCAATGTTAACTCCGAGGGAAAAATCCCCCTGTACCGAAACGCCCTGGCGGAGGTTCGAACCCGCAACCCCAGGATCACCAAGATTGCGAGTCAGGCGCTCTACCAACTGAGCTATCCGGCTCAGTTGGTAGAGCGCCTGACTCGCCTGACTATGTTGGATCTGGACCAACTGTGAAATGTTGTGGATTCAACCTCTCAGACAGAGTCCATCATTCCCCAAAGTTTCCTTAACAAAATCTTGACAGACTGACAAACAAACATTTTCAGACAAACCAACGCATACTGATAAAAGAATCATCTTGGTGGAGATAAACATACTATGTCCAAAAGTTTTACAGATTTTTTTTTCTCTCCTAAATAGCAGGACTGCTTCTTCAATGAAAATTTGCCAATTATCTCAGAGAAAGATGTCTATTCATTGCAGCTGCTGTAACCTTAACAGACATCATGATTTCTCATTATAGGCTTTGACAGCTGACATATTAACTGGTAGACATTTTTTACATCAGTGTGCTCTTAGATTCACTGACATAATACACTGACACCCCCAGTCAATTCACACCACATATCAGCTGACACCCCCAGTCAACTCACACCACATATCAACTGACACCCCCCAGTCAATTCACACCATATATCAGCTGACACCCCCAGTCAACTCACACCACATATCAACTGACACCCCCAGTCATTCACACCATATATCAGCTGGACACCCCCAGTCAATTACACCACCACATATCAACTGACACCCCCAGTCAATTTACACCACATATCAACTGACACCCCCAGTCAATTACACCACATATCAACTGACACCCCCAGTCAATTTACACCTCACATACACAGACACTCCCCAGTCAACTCACACCACATATCAACCTACACCCCCAGTCAATTCACACTACATATCAACTGACATCCCTAGTCAATTCACACTACATATCAACTGACACCCCCAGTCATTTTACATCACATATCAGCCGACACCCCCAGTTATTTTACATCACATATCAGCCGACACCCCCAGTAATTTTACATCACATATCAACTGACACCCTCAGTCAATTCACGCTGCATATTAATTGACACCCCCAGTTAATTCACACCACATATAAATTGACACTCCATGTCAATTTACGTCACTTATCAACTGACACCCCCAGTCAATTCACACCACATATCAGTTGACACCCCCAGTCAATTCACACCACATATCACTGACATTCCCAGTCAATTCACACCACATATCAGTTGACACCCCCAGTCAAGTCACATATCACACCACATCACACCAACATATCACTGACACCCCCAGTCAATCAATTCAACTGACACCCCATCAATCACACCACATGACAACTGACACCCCCAGTCAATTCACACCGCATATCAACTGACACCCCCAGTCAATTCACACCACATATCAGTTGACACCCCCTCAATTCACACCGCATCCCCCAGTCAATTCACACCACATATCAACTGACACACCCCCAGTCCCCAGTCAGTCAATTCACACTGCCTATCAATGACACCCCCTGTCAATTCACACTGCGTATCAATTGACATACCCCCAATTAATTCACATTGCGTATCAACTGACTGGTACCCACCCATAACAGTTAACACCACATGTCAAACCACATATTGCTGATATGGGCCCATTTAAGTTGACACCACATATCACACCACATATAAACTTATATGGGCTCAGCTGACACCGGATATCAACTGACACCCCCCTGTCGATAGACACTGGGGTATCAATTGACACCAGATATCAAACTGACACCCCCTGTCGATAGACACTGGGTATCAATTGACACCGGATATCAACTGACGCCCCCTATTGATAGACACTAGGTGTCAGTTGATATCCCGGTATCAACTGATACCCAGTGTCTATCGACAGGGGGTGTCAGTTGATATCCGGTGTCAACTGACACCCAGTGTCTATCGACAGGGGGCGTCAGTTAATATCCGGTGTCAACTGACACCCAGTGTCTATCGACAGGGGGCGTCAGTTGATATCGGTGTCAACTGACACCCAGTGTCTATCGATAGGGGGTGTCAAGGGGGTGTCAGTTGATATCCGGTGTCAACTGACACCCAGTGTCTATCGATAGGGGGCGTTAGTTGATATCCAGTGTCAACTGATACCCAGTGTCTATCAATAGGGGGCGTCAGTTGATATCCGGTGTCATTGATACCCAGTGTCTATCGACAGGGGGTGTCAGTTGATATCTGGTGTCAATTGATACCCAGTGTCTATCGACAGGGGGTGTCAGTTGATATCCGGTGTCAGCTGAGCCCATATAAGTTTATATGCGGTGTGATATGTGGTGTCAACTTAAATGGGCCCATTAAATGTCAAACCACATATTGCTGATATGGGCCCATTTAAGTTGACACCACATATCACACCGCATATAAACTTATATGGGCTCAGCTGACACCGGATATCAACTGACGCCCCCTGTCGATAGACACTGGGTATCAGTTGACACCGGATATCAACTGACACCCCCTGTCGATAGACACTGGGTGTCAATTGACACCGGATATCAACTGACACCCCCTATCGATAGACACACTGGGTGTCAGTTGACACCGGATATCAACTGACACCCCCTGTTGATAGACACTGGGTATCAATTGACACTGGATTTCAACTGACTCTATCAACTGACACTGCCTATCAACTGACACTGGATATCAACTGACTCCCCATATCAACTGACACTGGATATCAACTGACTTCCCATATCAACTGACACTGGATATCAACTGACTCCCATATCAACTGACACTGGATATCAACTGACTCCCCATATCAACTGACACTGGATATCAACTGACTTCCCATATTAACTGACACTGGATATCAACTGACTCCCCATATCAACTGACACTGGATATCAACTGACTCCCCATATCAACTGACACTGGATATCAACTGACTCCCCATATTAACTGACACTGGATATCAACTGACTCCCCATATCAACTGACACTGGATATCAACTGACTCCCCATATCAACTGACACTACATATCAACTGACACTGGATATCAACTGATTTCCCATATCAACTGACACTGGATATCAACTGACTCCCCATATCAACTGACACTACATATTAACTGACACTGGATATCAACTGATTTCCCATATCAACTGACACTGGATATCAACTGACTCCCCATATCAACTGACACTACATATCAACTGACACTAGATATCAACTGATTTCCCCCATATCAACTGACACTACATATCAACTGACACTGGATATCAACTGACACTACATATCAACTGACACTACATATCAACTGACACTGGATATCAACTGACACTGGATATCAACTGACACTACATATCAACTGACACTGGATATCAACTGACTCCCCATATCAACTGACACTACATATCAACTGACACTGGATATCAACTGACTGATTTCCCATATCAACTGACACTACATATCAACTGACACTACATATCAACTGACACTGGATATCAACTGACACTACATATCAACTGACACTACATATCAACTGACACTGGATATCAACTGACACTACATATCAACTGACACTACATATCAACTGACACTTCATATCAACTGACTCCCCATATCAACTGACACTACATATCAACTGACACTGGATATCAACTGATTTCCCATATCAACTGACACTACATATCAACTGACACTGGATATCAACTGACACTACATATCAACTGACACTACATATCAACTGACACTGGATATCAACTGACTCCCCATATCAACTGACACTACATATCAACTGACACTGGATATCAACTGACACTACATATCAACTGACACTGGATATCAACTGACACTACATATCAACTGACACTGGATATCAACTAACACTGCCTATCAATTGACACCAGATATCAACTAACACTGCCTATCAATTTACACCAAATATCAACTGACACTTCATATCAATTGACACCGGATATCAACTGATTCTCAAAATTTGGTGGTGGTGTGGTGTGTGTGTGTGTGTGTGTGTGTGTGTGTGTGTGTGTGTGTGTGTGTGTGTGTGTTTACAGAAAGTAGTGTAAAGAATTACACTGTCACACATAAAGTTGATGAACTGACAACATGTTGACATCTGAAGGCTTCACAGTGCTTTTTCCACGGGAGATTGTGTTACAAGATAAACAGACACACACTGAATGGCACAAACATTGTGTTTTCTACAACAGATGTTATCTTTCTGTTGCGCAGCCACTGACACCACATATCACATGAACCAACATCAACAGAATTTTCACCCTGAAAATAACCTTACCTATGCAGGATATGCTGTGTGCAGGAAGTAGACCAGATGCTGCGAGTGCTGCTGACAGAGTGGGAGCGACGGGGACAGTCAGCCAGTCGTCGTCTGGAGGAGGAGGCGGCCACGTTGCCCACAATCGCTTCCACACTGAAAGACATGCAGGAGGTCATAGGTATGTCTGTTTCATGGCTTTAGGCACTTTGTTTGCCATAGACATTACAAAAGAGCATTGAAACAAGTTGTCTGGTGGTAATTGCTGTGCTTTAACCAGCACATTATTGACATCACTGGTATGTCGGTCTCGTTTTGCTAATGCAGTTATTTGTCCCACACACTATGGAGATCATCAGTCTATCTGATGGTGTTAATGGCTGTACTTTTTTATCTTTTATATGGTGGAGACTGTTGATATGTCTTGTGTCAGCAATGCACTACAATCTGGAGATCATAAGCATATCTGATGATGTTAATGACTGTGCTCTGTCTTATACATCATGGAGGCTATCGGGTGTGTCTGTTACGAACATTAATTGCTGTACTTTGTTCAGTACATTACAGAGATCATTAACTTGCCTGATTGTATTAATGGCTCTGTTTTCTTGCTTTGTACATCAAGCTAATTATTGGTAAATATCTGATTTTCTTAATTGCTGAGCTTTGCTTGTACATTGATGTTGTGTCTATGGTGTTATTTGTGTGTTGTCTTACACACTATTGAATTATCAGCACACTTGTCTCTGGTGCTGATTGCTCGGCTCATTCATGCATGAACATGTACAAAAATATATACATGCATGAGCACAAAGACCATCATGTGCACATTCATGCATGAGGATTTGTACTAACAAACTTCATGTTGTCACACTCATTTCACACATTTTCAGATATGCACACATCGTTATGCCATGTATACTATACCAAAGCAATTAGATTTTTTCTTTTTGTTATAACAAAAAAAAAAAAAAAATCTTACCGCAATGTGAGCTTATATGGGTATGTTGGGATTTAAGAAACAGAAATGAAATTTCCTAGGTATGTATATGTATGAAGAAAATTTATCAGTTTAAACGTTGTAAATTTCTGGCTTCTTCTTTTAGCTACCCAGCATTCTTTAATCCCAGAATTACATCCATTGACTTAATGCCATAGAATATAGCCAGAGTTTGAAGACATGAGGAGTACTGCAATCTGACCTTGGCCTTACCTGACCTTGACCTGGTGGACAGAGTCGCTGTGTGAGGATTTCCGAGCAGTGGAGGAGGAGATGGAGAAGCTGCAGGATGTTGCAGAGGAGGAGGGGCTGAGGCAGGAGCAGCTGTCTCATCATGCTCAGCTGGCTGCCTACATGAAGAGTCGTCAGGCCGAAGCTTCCGCTGTCAAGGGTGAGACGGGCCTCCGTTAGGGGAATTTAAGTATTGGCATGTCTGTCCTCGCCATTCTTTGTCTATAATTTTATCTGCTTCTGTGTCAATAGTTAGTGTGTGAGTGTGTGTGTGTATGCGCGCATGCATGCATGCGTGTGCATGCGTGCATGTGTGTGCATGTGTGTGTGTGTGTGTGTGTGTGTGTGTAAAACTCCGGCAGCATCTATCAAAAGTCAGTTTGATTTTTGTCTTATCTTACTACTTTTTTTCATGTAATGTTTTTTTTTTTTTACTCATTCACTTGTTTTCCATCATTATTATCACTATTGTTAATTAGTATTAGCATTTTCATCCCTGTTAGTTTCATATTCATTACTATTATTTTGATTTTCACCAACTAATTATCACTACCATAATCATTGTTACCATTATTGTTATTGTTGTTATAGTTATTACTATCATAACTATTAATACATTGTTATAATATCATAATTATCTTTAGTGATCAGTAATAACTATATCATCATCTAAACAGCCTTTTCCCATAAATAATCAAATGCACACACATATACACACATACACACATACACAAATGTGTGCACTTACGAACATATGCAGGCACACATGTACATACACACAAATAAACACATTCACACACACATATACACCCACATGATAATGCTGGAGATTCCTTGTTCTAAGCTTGTTGTGTCATTAAATACTATCTCTATTATTAACCCCCCCCCCCCCCCCCCTAACTTTTCCAATAGCTATGACATAAAGCTAACTATGTAATGTGTTTCGGTTGATTAAGTGGCGTAAAAAAAAAGCGTTTGTTTGTTTTTTGGACTGCCTCTGCACAGCTGATGGGAACAGCTTGCATGCTGTCACATGAAAGCAGGCCAGGAAAAAGTTGAAAAGTGTCAAGACAGAGGAGCCTATTTGTTGTGAAACATTCTTCATGAGAAATTTTGCAACAGTTTTCTTGTTTACACTGACTTGTGAAATAAAAATGAGTTTTAAGGGTGTAAACACATGTGTGCACACACGCACACATGCATGCACATGCGCGCTCACTCACACAGTCACACACATATGGTCTTACACTCACACACACTCTTTACGCATTGCATGCACGCATGTACACATGCACCCACATGCGGATATATACACACACATGTATTTGTACACATATATGCACATTCTTGCATTGAAGCATATACGTGTGAGTGCACACACACACACACACACACACACACACACACACACACACACACACACACACAAACACACACATGCACATACATGCATGAAAGCACACATGCATGAGTGCACACACATGCACAAACACACTCTGTCTCGTACTTCATCATTTTTTGTTCTCATTGTCCAATTGAAAATTGTTTTAGCTGTCTTCTTTCCAGTTCAGTTTTATCCTGTCTTTACTTTTGTCCTTGTGTTCTTTCATTGTTCGTTCGTTCTTTTCTGCAATTTCTTCATATATCCTTGGATCTTTGTTTATTTACTTATTTATTCCCTCTATCACTTTTTAATGTCTGCACACATTCATGTTTTACTTATTGGTTATCTATCTCTGCACCTTTTTATTTATTCATTCATCCTTAAATCTACTTCCAAAGAAATGATTAAACAAATGAAGTGTTTTTTTTCAACAGATATGATGAGCCTTGAAAAATGTTCATGTCATTTTGTAGTAGTAGCATTGATGATGGTCCTTGCAACTCTAAAGAGGGTGCAATACCAACCTTTTTCTTTTTTTTTTTTTTTTTTTTTTTTTTTTTTTTTTTTGCTTTATTGTCTTCACGTTTTCAGCAATTCTTCAGATTCAGATGAATCTAGATGGGAGGACTGAAACATGCATTGTTGTATGTGTCTTTCTCACTCTGATATGATAGGTCATAACACATCCAGGAGATGTCTTGATTGTGGTGATGTTGACTGTCAGGCAACTAGTGGAAGAAAAGTCTTGACTGCAGTCTTGGTGACTGACAGATAAAAGAAAGGTCTTGACTGAGGTGATGGTGACTGATGATCAACTTGTAGAAGAAATCTCTTGACTGTGGTGATGTTGACTGACAGGCAGGTTGTTGAAGAAATGTCCTGACTGTGATGATGTTGACTGACAGGCAAGCTGTGGAAGAAATGTCCTGACTGTGGTGATGTTGACTGACAGGCAAGCTGTGGAAGAAATGTCCTGACTGTGGTGATGTTGACTGACAGGCAAGCTGTGGAAGAAATGTCCTGACTGTGGTGATGTTGACTGACAGGCAAGCTGTGGAAGAAATGTCCTGACTGTGGTGATGTTGACTGACAGGCAAGCTGTGGAAGAAATGTCCTGACTGTGGTGATGTTGACTGACAGGCAAGCTGTGGAAGAAATGTCCTGACTGTGGTGATGTTGACTGACAGGCAAGCTGTGGAAGAAATGTCCTGACTGTGGTGATGTTGACTGACAGGCAAGCTGTGGAAGAAATGTCCTGACTGTGGTGATGTTGACTGACAGCCAGGTTGTGGAAGAAATGTCCTGACTGTGGTGATGTTGACTGACAGCCAAGCTGTGACTGACAGGCAAGCTGTGGAAGAAATGTCCTGACTGTGGTGATGTGACTGACAGGCAAGCTGTGGAAGAAATGTCCTGACTGTGGTGATGTTGACTGACAGGCAAGCTGTGGAAGAAATGTCTTGACGTGGTGATGGTAACTGACAATCAACTTGTAGAAGAAATGTCTTGACTATGGTGATGTTGACTGACAGGCAAGTTGTAGGAGAAATGTCTTGACTGTGGTGATGTTGTCTGACAGGCAAGTTGTAGGAGAAGTGTCTTGACTATGGTGATGTTGACTGACAGGCAAGGTGTAGTAGGAAATGTCTTGACTGTGGTGATTGACTGACAGGCAAGTGTAGGAGAAATGTCTTGACTATGGTGATGTTGTCTGACAGGCAAGTTGTAGGAGAAATGTCTTGACTATGGTGATGTTGACTGACAGGCAAGGTGTAGGAGAAATGTCTTGACTATGGTGATGTTGACTGACAGGCAAGTTGTAGGAGAAATGTCTTGACTATAGTGATGTTAACTGACAGGCAAGTTGTAGGAGAAATGTCTTGACTATGGTGATGTTGACTGACAGGCAAGCTGTGGAAGAAATGTCCTGACCGTGGTGATGTTACTGACAGGCAAGTTGTAGGAGAAATGTCTTGACTGCGGTGATGTTAACTGACAGGCAAGTTGTAGGAGAAATGTCTTGACTGTGGTGATGTTGACTGACTGGCAAGTTGTAAGAGAAATGTCCTCACTGTGGTGATGTTGTCTGACAGGCAAGTTGTAAGAGAAATGTCCTCACTGTGGTGATGTTGTCTGACAGGCAAGTTGTAGGAGAAATGTCCTGACTGTGGTATGTTGACTGACAGGCAAGTTGTGGAAGAAGCTGAAGGAGAAGTCCAAGGAGCTGGAAAGCCAGAGAGTTCAGTCCATGGGGAGAGGTCAAAGTGTCATCACTGAAATGGATCATCTGTCTCCACCTCGCTCTCACAGTAGGAATTGTTCTTTGTAAAGCTTTGTTCAAGTTAACTCTCACAAGTGTTCTTTGTAATGCTTTGTTAATGTGTAGGCATAACCTGTGTTCTATGTGAAGCTTTGTTCAAATCCAAGTGCATGTTCCCGAGGCGGCTGTAAAAAAAAAACAGTTTTGTGCCGTTTGCATGCAGGCCACTCATTTTACACCCATTCTTCTCTTTTAAAAGGTGAATAAAACCTGTGGTGCATTCCATGTCATGTACCACTCACAGTGAGACATATCCTTTGAGTGTGTTGGGTAGTTGCATGATGTGAGACATTAAACACTTTACAGCAGACTCCATGGCAACCTTGTTCAGAGATGTCCCACCTGATGTGATCTTTGAATTTCTGAGGGAGATCAACATTTTCATCTGATCTAAGACTTCACGGAGGAAAAATTTTTAACATTTCTGGGTGTTTTTGGAAGGTAAGCTTTAAAGAGTTGTATGAATCATTTCATTTTATTTTATTTCATTTTTTGTTAAATGACTTGTGAGTGAACTTCAACACAGTGACAGCCCTGATATGGCTGTTTGCGGTCGGTCGGCTGGGCTATAAGCAACATTACTATTACCATTACCAAGCGTAACTAGTATTCTCTGTGAAAGTTTGTGCATGTCTCACTATACCATGATTTTCAGGCTGTAAACTGCACTGTCTTGTCAGCCACACCTGCCTTTTTTTTTCTAACTCAGAAAAAAACAACACTTAGGCTGCAACCGGTCGATAAGCCACCAGAAAATCGATTATTATGAAAGTGATAATGAAACTGGTGAAGCAAAGCCTGTTGTATTCTGAGGTATAACCATTGTAAACTGGCAAGCAAACAAAAGGGTAATACATAGAGTGAAGGAAATGAAATCAGCTGTTTAGAATCATTGTCATCGCTGTTCTCAGCGGCACTAAAACCTTTGAAAATCTCATCTTCAGTGTCAGACAGGAAGACTCACAAGAACTGTTCATCAGCTTTGACCATCTTGTCCATAGACTACGGGTACTTCTGTCTTTGTGCTGATGCTAGCTGTGATTTCTATGTTGCCTGCTGTCAAGACACTGCCTGCTGTTTTGAAACTGTTGTTTACTAGGGACTGCTGTGAGTTATCTGCACCGGATAAGTTCCCATGATCTATTGATTTGAGCTGCTGTAGGGCTGCCCTTTTGAAGATCCAGATCAAAAGCTTTCAATTTGAAATCCGCATTGTAGGCTTGGCTTCTTGACTGTCGCATGTTGGCTTGATTGAGTGGTGCTGACTAATGACTAAAAAAAAAAAAAATATTCAGCTATTGTTAACAATGCTTATTTTTGCATGGCTGTCTTGCATGAATCATTGTTTCTGTGTGAAGATTAGTCAAATCTAATTTCTATATTCTAAAAATAGTTCTCATTTTATCCAGTGAACTGCAGATTAGGTGAAGACAGCCTTATGACAGTCTAGGAATAGAATTAGAAATATCCATAATAGGCCATTGCCGTTGTAGCAGCTGCAGAGGTTACAGTTCAAGGTGAAAAATAGCCAGGAAAAAAATAGCATGACAGTTACAGTAACCATTGCTTCTGAAAGCCTTTGTTCATGTTTTGGTATTACCAGTGTTTTCTGTGATGCTTTATTTGTGTCCCTGTGTCACATGTGTTCTGTGTGGGTATTTCTTCATGCATGTCTAGGTGTATATAGGTTACTGTGTGAGGTTTCATGCCTAGGTGCAGTGTCCTCTGTGATGTTTTGTTCATTTGTAGGTGCAACCATTGTCTTCTGTGATGTTTTGATCATTTGTAGGTGCAATCATTGTCCTCTGCGATGTTTTGTTCATTTCTAGATGCAATCATTGTCTTTTGTGATATTTTGTTCATTTCTAGGTGCAATCATTATCTTCTGTGATATTTTGTTCATTTCTAGGTATGATCATTGTCCTCTGTGTGTGTTTTGTTCATTTCTAGGTGCAATCATTGTCCTCTGTGATGTTTTGTTCATTTCTAGGTGCAATCATTGTCTTCTGTGATGTTTTGTTCCTTTGTAGGTATGATCATTGTCGTCTGTGGTGTTTTGTTCATTTTCTGGTGTAATCATTGTCCTCTGTGGTGTTTTGTTCATTTCTGGGTGTAATCATTGTCCTCTTGGATGTTTTGTTCATTTCAAGGTGTAATCATTGTCCTCTGTGATGTTCTGTGATGTAATCATTGTCTTCTTGGATGATGTTTTGTTCATTTCTGGGTGTAATCATTGTCCTCTTGGATGTTTTGTTCATTTCTAGGTGTAATCATTGTACTCTTGGATGTTTTGTTCATTTCTGGGTGTAATCATTGTTCTCAGTTCATTTCTGGGTGTAATCATTGCCCTCTTGGATGTTTTGTTCATTTCTAGGTGTAATCATTGTCCTCTTGGATGTTTTGTTCATTTCTGGGTGTAATCATTGTCCTCAGTGGTGTTGTGTGTTCATTTCTAGGTGTAATCATTGTCCTCAGTGGTGTTTTGTTCATTTCTAGGTGTAATCATTGTCCTCATGGATGTTTTGTTCATTTCTGGGTGTAATCATTGTCCTCATGGATGTTTTGTTCATTTCTGGGTGTAATCATTGTTCTCAGTTCATTTCTGGGTGCAATCATTGTACTCTTGGATGTTTTGTTCATTTCTAGGTGTGATCATTGTCCTCTGTGGTGTCTTGTTCATTTCTAGGTGTGATCATTGTCCTCTTGGATGTTTTGTTCATTTCTAGGTGTGATCATTGTCCTCTTGGATGTTTTGTTTATTTCTAAGTGTAATCATTGTCCTCTTGGATGTTTTGTTCATTTCTAAGTGTGATCATTGTGTCCTTGGGATGTTGTGTTCATTTCTCTAGGTGTGATCATTGTCCTCTTGGATGCTTTGTTCATTTCTAGGTGTAAGCATTGTCCTCTTGGATGTTTTTTGTTCATTTCTAGGTGTGATCATTGTCCTCTTGGGTGTTTTGTTCATTTCTAAGTGTGATCATTGTCCTCTTGGTGTTTTGTTCATTTCTGGGTGTAATCATTGTCCTCTGTGGTGTTTTGTTCATTTCTAGGTGTAATCATTGTCCTCTTGGATTTTTTGTTCATTTCTGGGTGTAATCATTGTCCTCTGTGGTGTTTTGTTCATTTCTGGGTGTACTCATCGTCCTCTGTGGTGTTTTTTGTTCATTTCTGGGTGTACTCATTGTCCTTTGTGGTGTTTTGTTCATTTCTAAGTGTAATCATTGTCCTCTGTGGTGTATTGTTCATTTCTAGGTGTACTCATTGTCCTCTGTGGTGTTTTGTTCATTTCTGGGTGTACTCATTGCCCTCTGTGGTGTTTTTATTCATTTCTGGGTGTAATCATTGTTCTTAGTTCATTTCTGGGTGTACTCATCATCCTCTTGGATGTTTTGTTCATTTCTAGTGTAATCATTGTCCTCTTGTATGTTTTGTTCATTTCTAGGTGTAATCATTGTCCTCTTGGATGCTTTGTTCATTTCTAGGTGTAATCATTGTCCTCTTGGGTGTTTTGATCATTTTTAGGTGTAATCATTGCCCTCTTGGATGTTTTGTTCATTTCTAGGTGTAATCATTGTCCTCTTGGATGTTTTGTTCATTTCTAGGTGTAATCATTGTCTTCCTGGATGCTTTGTTCATTTCTAGGTGTAATCATTGTCTTCTTGGATGTTTTGTTCATTTCTAGGTGTAATCATTGCCTCTGTGGTGTTTTGTTCACTTCTAGGTGTAATCATTGTCCTCTGTGGTGTTTTGTTCATTTCTGGGTGTAATCATTGTCCTCTTGGATGTTTTGTTCATTTCTGGGTGTAATCATTGTCTTCTGTCTTGTTTTGTTCACTTCTAGGTGTAATCATTGTCCTCTGTGATGTTTTTCTCATTTCTGTGTGGAAACATTGTCTTCTGCAAATGTTTTTCCTCATTTCTAGATGTGATCATTGTCCTCTGTGACGTTTTGCTCATTTGTAGGTTGTAGCAGTGTCTTCTCATTTCGAGGTTGTAACAATGTCTTCTCATTTCTAGGTTGTAGCAGTGTCTTCTCATTTCTAGGTTGTAGCAGTGTCTTCTCATTTCTAGGTCGTAGCAGTGTCTTCTCATTTCTAGGTCGTGGCAGTGTCTTCTCTGATGTATTGCTCGTTTCTAGGTGTAATCAGTGTCTTCTGTGATGTTTTGCTTATTTCTGTGTGTAGTCATTGTCCTCTGATGTTTTACTCATTTCTAGATGTGATCATCATCCTCTCTGTGATGTTTTGCTCATTTCTAGGTGTAGTCATTGTTTTCTGTGATGTTTTGCTTATTTCCAGGTGTTATTGATATTGTCTGTAATGTTTTGCTGATTTCTAAGAGTAATGACTGTCTTCTATGATGTTCTGCTCGTTTTGAGGTCTAATCATTGTCTTCTGTGATGTTTTCTTCATGTGTGGGTGTAATCAGTGTGTTATCTATTAGGTTCTGTTTATGTCTATGTGTAAAGTTTTTTTTTTTTCTGTGAGGTTTAAATTGTTTTTAAGTATAACTAGTGTTTTCTGCACATGACCCATGACTTATGTTCTGATATTGTTCATGAATAATTATAACCATTCTTTGCTGCGACTTTTTGTTCGTATCAAGGTGCAACTAGTATTATCTGTTTCATTTTGTTCATGGCAGATTGTAACCAGTAATATGTGTTACACTTTGTTCAGGTCAAGGTGTACCAGTTTATCTCTTACACTTTGGTCATGTCACATTGTAACCTGTCTTATCTGTTACCATTTGTTCCTACCAAGGTGTAACCAGCGTCATTTGTTACATTTTGTTCATGTCAAACTGTAATCAGTATTATCTGTTACACTTTATTCATGTCAAGGCATAACCAATGTCACATATTGCATTTTCATGTCAAATTGTAACCAGTATTATCCGTTATGCTTTTTTCATGTCAAGGTGTAACCAGCGTCATTTGTTACATTTTGTTCATGTCAAACTGTAATCAGTATTATCTATTACACTTTATTCATGTCAAAGCATAACCAATGTCACATACTGCATTTTCATGTCAAATTGTAACCAGTATTATCCGTTATGCTTTTTTCATGTCAAGGTGTAAACCAGCGTCATTTGTTACATTTTGTTCATGTCAACTGTAATCAGTATTATCTATTACACTTTATTCATGTCAAGGCATAACTAATGTTACATATTGCATTTTCATGTCAAAATTGTAACCTGTATTATCCGTTACGCTTTGTTCATGTCAAGGTGTAATCAGTGTCATGTTTCACTTGGTTCATGTCAAGGCATAACCAGTTTTGTCTGTTATACTTTTGTTCATGTCAAAGGGTAACCATTGTTATCTGTCACTTTGTTTCTGTCAAGGTGTTGCCAATGCTTTCTGATACACTTCGTTTATGGCAAGGTGTAACCAGTGTTGAATGTGGGGCTAAGTGTCAAGTTGTATTCAGTGTTCTGCTGAATCACAGCATAGTCATTGTTGTTCAAGCAATGAGCTGCAACACCATTTAATTTTGTTTTGTTTTGGTGATCATGTGCTTCCTTGTATATGTAAGTGTGTGCAAGTGTGCTTCTTTTTGAGACATTTTTTTATAATAGGGATATTGGGTAAAAAAAAATATAACCTGTTTGTGTGTGTGTGCGTGCACATGTGTGCACATGAAGCACCATGTGTGTACATGCAAGCATACATCTGTGTGTCTGAGTGTCACAATTAAGCAGCATGCAGAAAAAAAATGTTACTTTTGAATATGAAAATTCACGCACGAGTTTACACAACTAGCAGCAATTCATTATATACCAGTTAGAACTGGTCATGAAAATGATGAGGGGAGGTGAGACATTCAAAGAAAATTGATCATTTTGAATAAAAAGAAAATTCTTCAAAGTGTAACCAGTTTTATTGTTTGTGGATTACTCGTTCAGAAGTCTTTTAGAATAATTGTAGGTTTTTTTTTTTTCTTTTCTTTTTGTTTTTTTCTTTTGTTTGTTGTTGTTTTTTAAGATTTGGGTATGCATTTCCTATATGTTCTAAACTTTGATTTTTGCGTCTGATGTGATTTTTGTGTCTGATGTGCAGAATCTGTGCATTGTCGGTTTTAATTGCATTTGGCTGATAAATTAATTTCTATGTGTAAATAACCTATCTGTGTGTGGATGATGAGTTTATCTATGTGGAAGATAGACTGGCTGTCCAGATAATGAATTGATCTGTGTGGATTTAAACTGATCTATAAAGATATTGACTTGCTGTGTGTGGATGATGAACTGATCTGTGTGGGTAAAGAGTTGATCTGAGAAGATGTGATCCATTGATGTGGGGATGGTGAACTGATCTGTCTGCATGATGTTTTGATTTGTGTGGATAACAGATTTATTTGTATGCATGATAAACTAATTTGAGGGGAGAATGAGCTGATCTATATATATGTGTGAAGAACTGATGTGTGTAAATGATGAATTCATCTCTGTGATGAATAAAATGAACTTTAATGATGAAATTAATCTGTTTTTTTTTTTGTTTTTTGTTTTGTTTTTTTTTTTGCTGTCCCAACCTCTGCGCCACCTCGGAGGCAGTGCACCCACGCTGCTCATTCCGACACCCCGTCCACAGCCACAGCCCGGCTGGTCCCGCCGCCGCAGCCCCCCACCGGCTAAGCACTGGGAGCAGTCAATGTCAAGCCGTCAAGAGGCAACCCACCGGAGGAGACACTGCACTGCTGCCGAGTCACTTCGGTGGTGTTCAGTGGCGCCTGTTGTGATCTAACATACGCAGGACGCCACCTACTAAGCCCCCTACTGACGACAATAATTGCTTAGTCACGGAGCCGGCGTGAGTGAGTGAGCTCTCCCCCGGAGGGCGCCACCACGTCCGTCCAACGACAGCCCCCATGGACTCGCCGATACCGTGTGGCCCCGACGGAACCAACCAAGGCCACAGACGTGGAGAAGACATTGAAACTGAGGTCACCATGAGATCAGGGCATGAAGGGCCACAGAACCTGAGACTTTTTTTTTTTTTTTTTTTTTTTTAATGCTGATCGATGAGAATGAGGATGATGAAGATGATGCTACGGATTTCTATTTCGGTCTGAGATTACATGACAGGGCTGTACTGTACGCTTCCTTTCATAATATATCCCGGCGTCAACCAGGCCCGAGAGATACAGGCACCTGCAGTGTTGGTCAGGAAATTTGAGCAACACTCTCAGAAACGCATCCATTTAGTGGATGAAAACTCGACTGTGTGTCCCAGTCTTCCCAACTGGGTCCACAGCAAACTCAACTCTGGGTAGGAGCCGGTCGGGACAGAAAAACCCACATGACTCTGATGGGATTCGAACCCACGACCTCCCAGCCGGGAGTCTGTGACGCTAACCACTTCGCCACGTCGGCTGGTGAAATCAATCTGTTGATGACATATTGATCGGTGTGGTTGATAAATGTCTCTATGTGGATAATAAAGATGATCTGGGTAGAAGAAAAAATTTATCTGTATAGATGATAAAAGGATATATATAAGGATGACAGTTATCTGAGTAGATGATGTATTATCTTTTATGCATCATAAGTTTTGTCCATGTGCATGATAAAAAGATCAGTGTGGGTGAAAAGATCAGTATGAATGATAAATAGACATGTGTAAATGATAATTACACCTATTTGGATGATAAATAGACTTGTGTGGATGATAAAGGGATCAGTATTAATGTTGATAAAGTGATCTGTATATATGTTGAAATGATCTGTATACATGATGAAGTGATCTGTGTGGATGAGAAAGTGATCTTTCTGGACAATACATTGATCTGTATGGACAATAAATGATGATTCTGTATGGTAAATAAATTCATCTCTGTGGATGATATATTGATCTGTGGTTATGATAAAGAGAATTGCGTGGATGGTAAAGTGGTATGTATGGTGACAAAGAGATTTCTACAGATGATGGAATGAACTGTGTGGATGGTAAAGTGGTATGTATGGTGACAAAGAGATTTCTACAGATGATGGAATGAACTGTGTGGATGGTAAAGGGATCCTTGTGGTTGATAAAGTGATTAAACTAATATGTGTAGATGAGCAAGGGGTCTGTACGGATTGTAAAGGGTTCTGTGTGGATGATACAGAGATCTGGATGGATAAGACAGAGGTCTGTATAGATTGCAAAGTGTTCTGTGTGGATGATACAGAGATTTGGGTGGAGAAGAAAGGGGTCTGTATGGATTGTAAAGTGTTCTGTGTGGATGATACAGAGATTTGGGTGGAGAAGAAAGAGGTCTGTTATGGATTGTAAAGTGTTCTGTGTGGATGATACAGAGATTTGGGTGGAGAAGAAAGAGGTCTGTATGGATTGAAAGTGTTCTGTGTGGATGATACAGAGATTTGGGTGGAGAAGAAAGAGGTCTGTATGGATTGTAAAGTGTTCTGGTGGATGATACAAAGATTTGGGTGGAGAAGAAAGAGGTCTGTATGGATTGTAAAGTGTTCTGGTGGATGATACAGAGATTTGGGTGGAGAAGAAAGAGGTCTGTATGAATTGTAAAGTGTTCTGATGGATGATACAGAGATTTGGGTGGAGAAGAAAGAGGTCTGTATGGACTGTGGAGTAAAATGTATGAAGGATAAAGTAATCTGTATGATGTCAAAGGAATTTGTTTTTGGTGATAAACTACATGACTGATAAAGTGATCTGTATAGATAATAAAATCATCTGTGTAGATGATAAAATTATCTAAATGGGTGACAAAATTATCTGTATGGGTGATGAAATTATCTGTGTGGATGATAAAGTGATCTGTGGATGATAAAACAATTTGTGCGGATAGGAAGTGATCTGTATGGATGATACAGTGATCTGTATGGATGACACAGTGATCTGTATGGATGACACAGTAATCTGTGTGGATGATAAATGATCAGTGTGGATGACAAAATCATCTGTATGGATGATGATACAGGGATCTGTATGGATGACAAAATCATCTGTATGGATGATACAGTGATCTGTATGGATGACACCGTGACCTGTATGGATGACACAGTCATCTGTATGGATGACACAGTAATCTGTAAATGACACAGTAATCTGTGTGGATGACAAAATCATCTGTATGGATGATACAGTGATCTGTATGGATGACAAAATCATCTGTATGGATGATAGAGTGATCTGTATGGATGACAAAATCATCTGTATGGATGATAGAGTGATCTGTATGGATGATATTGTGATCTGTATGGATGATATTGTGATCTGTATGGATGATACAGGGATCTGTATGGATGACAAATAACCTATATAGATAATTGATAGTGATCTGTGTGGATGAAAAAGTGTCTGTATGGATGATAAAGTGATCTGTACGGATGATACAAGGATCTGTATGGATGAAACAGTGATCTGTATGGATGATAAAGTGATCTGTATGGACGATAAGGTGATCTGTATGGTTGATAAAAATGATCTGTATGGATGATGAAGTGATCTGTATGGATGATCAAGTGATCTGTATGGACGATAAGGTGATCTGTGTATGGTTGATAAAATGATCTGTATGGATGATGATAAAGTGATCTGTGCAGGTGAAACAGTGATCTGTATGGATGATAAAGTGATCTGTATGGATGATAAAGTGATGTGTATGGATACAGTGATCTGTATGGATGATACAGTGATTTTTATGGATGGTAAAGTGATCTATATAGATGATGAAATTATCTGTATGGATGATAGAGTGATGTGTATGGATACAGTGATCTGTATGGATGATACAGTGATTTTTATGGATGGTAAAGTGATCTATATAGATGATGAAATTATCTATATGGATGATACAGTGATTTTTATGGATGATAAAGTGATCTGTATCTGTATGATGAGATACACTGATCTGTGAATGATACATTTCTCTGTGTGTGGAGGGTGTGTCAGAGGAAATGCTGCAGCCAAACAACAGTAGTTCCAGAAACGGTGCTGATCAATTCCACAGTGCTCAGTATGGCCCAGTGTCATCTGATGAAGGGGATCAGGGAGGTCAGTTGCTGTGTGTGTACGTGTCACTGAATATGTCTTTACTGTATGCCTCTCCGATTCATGGATACATGAATGACTTCAATTGATGACAACACTACCACCATTGATTGAAATCCCTTTCATCAGTATCTGTGTGTATATGTGTGTGAGTGTGTGTGTGTGTGTGTGTGTGTGTGTGTGTGTGTGTGAACCACAGAGCCTGGAAGGAATACCTTATTGGTGTGCATATAAGTTAAATGTTTTGCTAGTGATGTGTCGGTGATAGAAGATATGAAAAACAGGAAGAGTTACAAAACAATTCTGGATGTACATAGAATGTGATAGTTAAGAACATGTGATAATAGTTCTTGACTTTTCACCTAACACCAGCCACATGGTTAATGCGTAACTGTCAAGTAGAATCCTGTATTGTTCTTTGCACAGTGATACACAAAGGACAGGAGAGGTGATTTTTTTTCAGCTCATGTTGTTAACAGCCCAGCAGACCACAGGGGGTTGTATCAGGGCTTTTACATCATCATGGTCAAGACCGTACATGGTTCTTTGAAAAAAAAAAAATGTCGTTATCAGTCAAACAGTTTCAAGGATACTCAAAATGCTTAAAACTGAATTTCCAGAAAATAGTAAATCATAGCTACATTTAGATGTATGCTGTTTTTCGAGAACTGGACTGAAATGCAAACGTAGTTCCTTTTGTCTCTCTTTGGGGTTATAATACGAACGGAGTTCTCAGTCCCCCCCCCTCCCTCCCCCCAACCCCTCTCTCTCTCTCTCTCTCAATGAGCTTTTCTTATAGGCTTTTTTTTTTTTTTACATATCTATAGTTGCAGATTACCCCCACCCTGTCATTCCCTCCCAGTGCTTCCCTCTGATCACAAATATAGTCTTTAGCAGTGTTTTGGACAGAGACAAACAGAGAGGCAGAGACAGAGTGATAGGGGTGGTTGGGCTGGAATGGGAAGGCGTGCGAGTGGGGGAGAATGTATTAAGGGGAGGCATAGAGCAGGAAAGCTGGGTGATATCTTAGTGGAAATTATTCCTCTTTTGAAGAAACTCAAAAACCACATCTGATGGAGCAGCATCTGTTTGGAACCTCCTGTGAAGTGTTTTATGTTGATTGTCATGGTAATCCCAGTGATCGATGAGCACATGCTTCAAAGTGACTGGCTGAGCTTATGGAATGCACCATGGAGCCTCCTCATCTTTTAAAAGATAGAAGTTTTCATAAAAGGGTGGCCTGTGTGTGGTCGGCAAAAAACAAAAACAAAACCGTTTCTTACTGTAACTCGTGGCAGGTAGTAGAATTCTTGTAGGGTTGATTAGATCAGAAATGTTATCAGCCTTTGTTTTTCAGACTGTTTCAGTATTTTAATAGGAAATGCATGGGCCACAATGAAGAATTTTGACATTGGGGGCAGAAGCTTATCAACACCATCCAGCAACTATACTCCAAAGTGACCAGTTGGGCCCACACAGGGTGCTCTTTGGGAGTGGTTCCATACTTCAGATGGAGTTCGTCAGAGCTGCCTTCGGTCTTCCTCCTTTTAAACAAATTCTTGGAACACATCATGACTGATGCTTTTTAGGGTCATGTCAGCAGTCAGCACTGGAGGAAGAACCATTACAAATCTCTCATTTGCAGATGACATTGATGGCCTGTCAGGCAGTGAACAAGAACTCACTGAGCTTGTTTAACTACCAGGTGAAACATCAGCAAGATATGACATGGAAATCAGTACGGAAAAGACCAAGCAGATGGCCAACCACAATACCACCATCAGAATTGATACGTTTTTGTCCATGGTTGAAGCTAGAATCTGTTCAACAATTCTCGTAGGATCCATCATTAGCAATCGTGGATCCAAACCAGAAATCATTTCACAGGCAGCAAAGATAACTACAGCACTGTCCAGGTGAAAACCTGTATGGAAGAATAAGAACATCTCAATGAAACACAAGATTAGGCACCTGTATGCACTGTTTATGCTTCATCTTCATGTGTACATTTGCAAGAGATGGACCTTCACAGCTGATCTGGAAAGGAGAACCCAAGCCATGGAAATGAGGCGTTACTGCAAGATTCTAAACATCAGATACACTGTGCGCAACACCAGTAAACAAGTGCGTCAGCCCATCAGATAGCACATAGGACTGTACTGGATCTACTGACACCAGTCAGGAAAAGAAAATTACATTGGTATGACCATATAACAAGATACAGTGGCCTTGCTAGAATAGTTTTCCAGGGAACTGTTGAGGGGGAGAGGGAGAGGCAGAAAAAAACAATGGACTGACAACACTGCAGAGTGGACTGGGAAAACATTTGCAGAGGTCCGGGCTCTGGCACACAACTGTCAGACCTGGAGGACCTGATGAACTGTGTTCAGTGAGGCTCCCCACTGACTGTCCATGGAATTGCAGGAGAAAAAGAGACATGGAAAGTATGAAGGGGGGTTGGGGGGGGGGGGAGGATATGAAGGGGTAAGTGGTGGGAGGGTATCTAACTCCATGGAACGACACCACTGCAGCAGAGCAGTGCATGAGTGGATTCCATCTGTGTGTTGTGTTTTGATTCAATTGTTCATTCATGTGTAAAGATAGAAAAGTAACTCTGTGTTACCCCTCACATTGTCTTGTTCATCCCTATGCCCAGTGACACAAAGCTCATCCACAACTTTTGGCCCTGTGTGTTCAGACCTGTCTGCTGGGGAAGAGGCCTTCATCGAAGACGACTACACACTGGACTACAGTGCCACCATGCACCATGACGACCTCTTCCCAGACCTAGATGAGGATGTGCCCATTGACTTTGACGGGGTGTGTGGGGCAGACTGCCCTGCAGCACAAGACCTATCCGAGTGTAGAGATGCCTGCAGGGAGGATACTGTGCAGTCTGCAGAGGACATGGGCGGGAGGAGGAAGTCTGTGAGGGGAGTGTCTACAGAGGAGAGAGAAGGCATGATCAGCCCAGAGAACCTAAGGGATGTACCACAGGGACACAACAGGGTTCAGAGAGGTCATGGTGCAAGGCCAGGGAGAGTCATATTTCTGTGCATGCCATATTTGACAGATTGTTTCCCTTGATTGAAGTTTGTCCCCCCTTTTTCTTAGCAACGTTCCATCCCTAAAAAAAACAAAAAGAAAAAAACACAAAAATCACCCAGCTTAACAGTTTTTCACAGATTCCTTAGTTGACAGCAGGATTGATGCTATGCTGGCATGTGATTTACTACTAGTCAAAAAAAACTGTGTCATCAACCAACTCACCCCAAACTTACGATTCCATGATGCATATACAAGTGATGTATGCTCAGTGCAAGAATGAAATATGCCAGGTTTTGTTGCAACCATCACTTGAAAACAGGACGCTGGGATGTGTATCTGAGGCTAGGAAAAGTGGTGGAGAAAACATAGAACACTGCTGACAGCAGCAGTGCTGGCCAGGGTGCCAAGTTTGCCAACAGACAGAAACCATCAGAATCCAGCTGTGCAGTACATGCCTCGACAGCATGATCAGGAGATTCCAGCACTTTCCTGCCCAGTGACCATTGCCACCACACAGGATACCAGTTAGCTTCCGTGTGAACATTGTTTTTCTGCACAATGCCCATCTCCAGCACTTGGCCCGAAGAAAGGAAAAGGGGGGGGGATTGACAGACAGGAGGATAAAACAGATTGTTGAGTGAGGGCTGCGGAGGGAGGTTTTTTATATTCTTGTGATATTGTGCTGTGAATGTGTGTTTTGTGTATGGATGTTTTTATGCATTCCTTTTCTTAATTCAGACCTGTTTACCCTTACAATTCACTGTATTTTGTACACATATTTAGCAAAAATATTATTAATACAACGAAGTATGAAGTTCATAGGCAGTAATTGCACTTTCAGAAGGTAACCATGGCAGAAGGCTTTGACTGAAGATTGATAACTCTACTAACTTCTGGAATCAAAAGCTTGTCAGACTGCGTCTTACTTCTTTGACATGTCCTCAAACATTAAGAGAAAAAAAAAACGGCGAGAGAGAGATGAGTTTGTGTCAAAGTATGCCAGTGACACCAATTTAAGTAATTTTTGATAGAAAGAACCTATATTTGCAGTAATGAATGCAAGATCAGGTAATAATTACATAGAAGAAGCCCCTATAGTGTGATGGCAGGTGAAAATGAACTGAATCCTCCCCTATCCCTCACACTTTTACAGAAATTTGGAATTTTGTACACACTCTTTATAGAAAATACACTTATTCTTGTACACCAATAGCAGTTTTAGGGTAAACAGGTCTGTTTTGTGCATTCCTGTATTATGTATCCTTGTAATACTCATTTTTACAGCAGACTGACACATCACATGACATTGGTTTATTTCTGTCTCAGCCTTCTTCAGGGTGCCCTGGCTCATTTTTGGGGACAAGTTGTCTCCACTTTCTTTTAGAATGTCTGTGCCAGTAATGTATCCTTTGTCATTCTCTTGACCCTACTTTCATGAAAACTTGTGTATTTGTCTTTTTTTTTTTTTCTTTGATAGTGTCTAGAGATTTTTGTTTTTCGGTCTTTGTGTCCCATTTCCTTTCATTGTTCTGAAGCCTTTTACATCTTTTTTATTGATCACAATCCATGTCAACTTTCGTTTATCTAGCAACTTGGTCACTCGCGAGCTTATAGACACTGTCCATTCTGCAGTGTCAATTTTGTTTTTTAACTTTTTTTTCTCTGTGTGGGTTTTTTGTTTTGTTTGTTTGTTTTTATTGGAAGGGGGAGACAAAAGGTCACATCAAAACGTTATTGGCCCGTTTAGTTTATTTTTTTTTTTTTTTTTTTTTTTTAACATTTTTATGGATGTCAATACTCCACAATGTTAATTGCTTGTTATTTCAAATCATTATTGCCAATGTAGCTTTGTTTTTCAGGGTGGGACCTTTTTTTCCTCTCTAAAGATCCTTCCTGTGCCAGTTCAGTGGCAGTACTCCCTCATGCCACTCATTCCAGCTCCATCTTCACAGCCACACCCAGGATTGTCCTGCCATGACCCCAACACCAGCAATCCACAGAGAGCAGTCAATGTCAAGTCATCATAGGTAGTCCACCAGAGGAGACACTGCATGCTGCTGAGTCACTTCGGTGGCATTCAGTGGTGCCTGTTCTGATCCAACATTTCACAGGACACTGCCTACTGAGCCTCCTTCTGATGTCAATAACTGTTTAGTCACAGAACCAGCATAAGTGGGCATCCCTCTCCAGACGGCACCACCATGTCCATCCAACAAGTCTCCATGAACTTGCAAATACTGGCAACCCTGACACAAACTCATCAAGGGCACAAATAGGGAGAGGAATATGAAACTGAGGTCACAAACTTGGGTTTTTTTTTTTTTCCTCTGCATATTAACAGCTACAGCGAGGCAAAACTACTGGTCTCCCTTGCGGTCCACAGTCATCAGACACAATGTTTTTGTTGCTTGCTGTGAATCAAGTAGTACCTCTCTACCTCCTTTAATTCACACACACACACACACACACACAAAGGGACAGATGTTATTGTGAACAAGAGTTGCAGGTCTACAGTTTTGATTGAGACTGTTCCCTTGTCATCTTTCTGATGCCTGGAAAGGACTGGTCAAGTCTGTACTGTACAGGTGTTGGAATCATTTGTAATCATCAGCAAGAAATTGCAAGCTATGCACGACTCTTGTACAACTAGAAAGTAGTCATCATCTTTATGACTAGTGTCTAAATATCTATAACTATTTAGAAACTAGTGATAATGTTTTATGACTAGTTTCTGTATGGACATGCAAGTCATAGTTTTCAGTTTCTTGCCAATTTATAAACTAATTTTGGCATGGTTTGTGACTTTGAGCTTATTTTAAGTGGAACATTATCATTAGAGAAGGCACATCATGTTTAAATTGTGTGCATTGATAAAATTAACTTTCTGAAGGGAAAAACTGAAGTAGCCATCACTTTTAATGTCTTTGCCTTTCGTTTCAGGCCGAGATCACAATTTAACCTGAATATGTTGGTAAAACATGAAAATGGTGCAAAACTCATTTAGCAAAATGTGTTAATGAGCATATTGTTTTGTTCTGTTTTATTTCTATGGTTATTTCATCGGTTGATTTTGTATGTTTAATGTTTCTGTATTCTCCACATAGGGGCAAAATAGGGGCAAAGGAAAGTATAATCATCTTTGAGGGTGAAAAAGAAAAGATCAGGACTCGCGTTTTTGGATGGTCTTGGATTCATACATCATCAGACATAAATTTCAAAGGGTTGATAGATGTTTTGCATTTGTTTTATTATGCTTTATTTCATTTTTTGACATATTTTCAGGATAGTTTGATGCTTTTAAATCCTCTGGCCACCTTGAAGTAATTTTCCTGTGATGGTCGATTCATCTTACACACAAGTGCCTTATAAAGCTGAATTATTATACTTGCATGTTGAACGCCCAACCCCATCCATAGCCTGCTCTTTGTTTTTACAATCTTGATGGTTTTTAATGTGGTTGTTAGAATGTAATGATGTCTGTGTGGTAGCCATTACTTGTGGTTCCATCCTCAGGTCAGTTCTTTTTTTTATGTTCCAGTTGGTCCAGTGTTTCAATCTTTTGGAGATATTCCTGTTGGTCCAGGTTTGCAGATCAGAAAAAAACTGCGAAAATATGATGATTAGCTAGCTTAGTTTATTACATCAGTTGATTCATTATCGATTAATGCATCATTGGTCAGTGTTTTGGTCTCTTTATTTAGCACCTACTTATGTCGTCACCTTCATTGTCCCAAAGGCCCAGCTGTTCCGTGTCCTCATGCTTTACTGGTGTAGTGCCTTACCTGTCATGTGCCATGTGAACATGAGAAAACTGTGACAGTATTATCGCTGTTGTTCAGTGTTCATATGCTAGCAGTTTCCTGTGATTTGCCCTTTTTTCTGTGGCAGCAAGTTCTTGTGTAATATGGATATAGGAATATGCATGTATACCCTTTCCATAAATTTTTTTGTTTTTTTAGTACAGTTGTTTATTATTTGTTTTCAGTCAGGCTTTTCCAACTTTTTGCTTGTGTTCACAGTGCCCCTTTTCCCAGTCCTGAAGCTTCCAGGGCCATTCAGGTTAAGGGTGAAGGGCAAAGACATCAACAGGTGGACAAATTCCATACAGAAATAGTTGTTTGTGACATTCATTATGACCGATGGTTGTAAGAAGAGAAAGAAACATTCTTCTAGCAAATCACTCAAGATGAACTGAGAAGAAACAATGGCTGAATGCCATCCTTGCCAACGTCAGTGTCATACATAGTTGTGTTAACTCTTTTGGCTGTTTCTTGGAGCACAGTGATGGTATTAAGTGTTACATCAATGACTTCGCCGGCCACAGCTGCGTGTATCAGCCTGGCCTTGTTCCCACAAAGGCACCTGTTAAGGAACCCTGAAGATGACACCAAAGTCTGAAAAGGTGTGGGCAGAGAGGGAAGATGTACACAGCACATGAGCAATGATGCCTGCATGTTGATACTGTCAACCTTTCCCAGTTAACTGTCTTGGCAGCCTGTCCTGCCTACCCACTTTGGGCTGCTGTGCCTGAATGAAGATATACTTCACTTCAACTCCAATATCCTCAACACTATTTTGCCACAGGCAAATACCCACATGGCTATTGCCAAGTGACTGTGTAGCAGGATATTACCATTTCATATAGATGTGCTTTGTTTCAACTCTTAAGGATCTTGAAAATGTTCTACCAAGATCTGCAAAACTCCACACTGTTATACCAAAGTTGTTTGGAACGTTAGAATTCATATTATATTATGTATCTTTGTACTTACAAAGCTTTGAGAAATTTGATTATTGTTTTACGTAACTCTGTGTTTGAATGCTAAAAGTAGATTCAAATTCGGCTGAAAGACGTTCAAGCTTTAACATTCCAATGCCATTGAAATTTTTTTTTCCATGTTCATTTTTTTTTTTTAATAATGCGTAAAAGCTCTGATATTCAAGCAGTTGCAATGTTTCCATTCTATGGAAATATGCTTGAAGTAGGAAGGACAACTGATATTTGTTTTGTTAGTATCATTTGGATATTCATTAATGTGGTCCTGTTTGTGTATGCAGATTTTTTTCCCCCTTGTGGGCCTCAGAAATGTGTGTCTTCAATGGAGCAGCCTATTTCTGTTTTTGTCCAGAATTATAGTTCGTGCATCTTGTGCAAATGGCAGACATCAGTAAGACACCCTTAGTCTCCTGTTGTGATGACATCTGCACCAGATTCATGACATGTTGGCTTTAAAGCTTGACTGTGCACCAAGCGGTTTTGTGCAGTTATAACGGTGGATTTGAAATAGATCCTGAATGTGTTACCATCACCTTTATTCCTGTCATCAACTGACCAACTTCAATTTTCTGAAGCTTTCAGCAATCAGGATATTTCTCATGAACGTAATGCCATTTACTCCGCATATTTAAGCTCTTCATGATCAACTTTTTATATTAGAATTGACCGAGATGTTGTGAAACTGAAACCAACATGAAAAAAAACCTGCATCTCTTTATGGATGGTTGTCTGCGTTATGCTGTTGTTTGCATGTTTGTGATAAAATAATTTGTATGAAAGCTGATTCAAGGGCATCTTTATTGGGGAGAGGGGTTGGGTGGAGAGAGTGGTGTGTGTGTGTGTGTGACATGACATTGACCGCCACACCATCTGCTACACACACCCCCTGCTACTCCCCCTACTTCCCCCCTTTCTTTCCCTCTTCCTTTGTTTCACAAACAGCAGTAATAAAGCTTACTCTGCCATCATCCCCCCCCCCCCCCCCCCCCCTCCCTTGTCTCCCACTCTCCCCACCATTAGTGGGGTCTGTCTTTGATATTGATGCAATAGGCACACCACTTACTTCACTCCTCTCCCTTCCCTTATCTGAAAGCCTGTTCCCTCTCTGCTAGATCAGAGAGAAGCCAATGCCTCATCCCACCCCCCTCCATTCCTCCCCCACCTCCATTCCTTCCCCTCCCCCCTTTTTTCTCCTTTCCCTTCCACCAGCATCGTGGTTGTTGTGTATTCTGCCTGTGTGTGATGCAATTGCCAATGGTGGCTTGTAGGCGAGTCTCACACAAGCAGGCCTTGTAAAGTTGTCAATTAGCATAAAGACCAAATAAAATCAATGCCAACCGTAAGATAGAACATTCTCAAATCTTCTACACCTCTTCTCACACTGTAGGTGGTGGGGAATGACCCCCCCCCCCCCCTTTCCTTTGTCTTTAGTGACACAAAGCAAACCAGAAACTGCAACCTGAGTAGGTAACTTAACCCACATAAAGGGGAAACTCGCTTTCAGCACTCACTGTTCTACCAGAGGTTGTCAGACTGATCACCACTAAAGAAACCAGAAAAACAGGTGCACATCAGAAAAGGAAACCTGTTTAAGATTTTCACAGATCATAAATTGAAACTATGTTTCTAAATTTTGAGACTATGCATTGCTTGTATGTATGTCATGTGTTTTGACAGCGTTACTTTATGCCAACACTTGGCGACATCTAGCAAGATGATGATGAGTATGTTATTGTAATAGTTTGCCACAACTTGGTAACACTAAGATGTTTGATTAACATTCTTTGTTAACAATGTGACTTTTGGCAGGTATTTAATACTATCTGTTCAGATGACAACTGAATGTTACCTTCTGACATGTTTTGTAGTGTGTGACTGCAAGTCTAATCAACATGTGTACTTGGGCTAAGTGTATTCCAAGTTACTTCAACTTAATTCATAAGAAAAATTGAAGAGTTTTTTCGACTTCCATTGTTTAGCACTGTGTTACTGTCTCTACCCCTTGTTAAAAATCTGCTCAAGATCAGAGTGAAATTGGAGACTGATTATTATGGCAGACATATTTATGCTAGTCTAATCCTTTGTTGGCTGAGGTCTCACACATTCACTGAAAGCCAGAGGGCAAGTGTGAGAACTCGACAAGATGGACTCACAGCTAATTAACTACAGACCAGGTTCTGTTCGTTTGCTCAGAGCTTGGGTTCATGCCTACCCTGGGTGTGCATGTTATTGGCCCAGCTGAGACAGTACCCCAAGATCATTCTGCCTAAAAAGAAGGTGGACCAGTCACCAGCAACAGGAGAGATCAATTAAATTCTGATAAACAAGTGGACTCCAACTCAACTCGTCGTGAACTTTCCCTCTCTTAATGATGACAGAAAAAGTGGGGGAAAAAGTCAGCTAGAACTGAATTAGTGAAATTAATTTGAATATTTCACCCCTGTATAAACAAGTGAAGTTGATGCGTGAAAGTACACTTAGCTTGTGTCAGTTCTTTGTTGTTTCGTTGGTATTGAATGTTTGAACTTATCTCTAATTCGGTTTCTCTGAGCTACAATCTCTTTTAAGTATACAAGCATAAGGAGAATTATTCCTGAGCCACTCTTGAGTAGTTTTAGCTGTCTCGAGAAAAGTAAAAATTTCTTTCAAATTTAGTACCGGAAAGTTGCTTCTTCCATAACAGTGAGAGACAGGGTGGAGGTGAAATTTTAATATAACTCTAATAAAGAAAACATTCAAAGTCCTTCCCATAGAGGACACACCAACTCACTCCCAACTCTCATCACAGTGCGTTTTGGGAGGAGACTGGGGGAGAAGTTGATCCCCAGGCTTGTCCAAGAGGTCACAAACTGGGATTCCAGTGTCATATCTTTGCACTACGTTCCAACAAACCAGTTACATATTGCAATTCATGTATCATTCTACTGGTTTTATCAATCAAACAAAATCATCAATTATTTTCCAACAATACTATTCATCACCAATCAAATCAAGACCAGTTCAGCTGTCTGGGAGAGGGGGATGGGGGTAGGGAGTGGGTCACTGAGGCTAAAGAAAGGAAGGTGAAAAGTATGAGAAGTTTAAAGCCACCAATAATAGGGAAGGGGCACATTCATGCAGAACGGGAAACTATTGGAAAAAAAAAAAAAAATTTGGACATGCTGATGACCGTCTATCACAAAACCAGTGTAGGTACCAAGACGTGTACTTCAGTTAGCACAGTGTCGAGGGAGCAGAAGGGGCAACCTGATGGGATCTCAGCAGTTGACACAGGCACTTGCTGAGGAGCAGAAGAGGCCACATGAAGCATCGTGGGATCGCAGCAGTTGACACAGGCACTTGCTGACGAGCAAAAGAGGCACCATTTGACACAGGCACCTGCAGAGGAGAGATGGGGCCGCATGAAGCATCATGGGATCACAGCAGTTGACACAGGCACTTGCAAGTGAGCAGATGAGGCCCCATTTGACACAGGCACCTGTAGAGGAGGAGAGGGGCCACATGAAGCATCACGGGATCAGAGCAGTTGACACGGGCACTTGCAGGTTCCAGAAAACAGGCAGACTTCACTGGTGTCTGATGGAAGACATAGAAGAGGAGGATTTCTTCCTGGGTTTCTCTGACACTACCTGGTAGCAGGAATCCAAACATTGTAAACTCGAGGCTCTGCAAAATTTAACAACTTTTGTGCACATCGTTTACTGACGATACGATCACAGCCCAGGCAATTCACTTGCTTTGCAACAGCAATGGGGCAGAACAGGACTTGCCATCAGTCAGTCAACCCAGGAAACCCTGACAGCTGTATACACTTACAAAAACAGCACAGACTGCATTGAAACCTGTATGATCACAACCTGTTTAAAACAAGCAGATATGTATGTCTCCATGCTGCCGGCACAGTCCATGACAAACCTATGTGACATAGGCACTGGTGAGGGCCACAAGATTTGCATGTGAAACTTCATGGAATGCAAAGAAGATAGATAAACCCAATGCTGAAGAATTATGTCTTAGCATAATGCATATCTTATGATAACATCATGCATTGTCTCATCATTCTCTTCTATTGTTTTGACAAGCTAGACTGTACAGGAAGTATTGGAAACAAAATGCTTCTAAAGTGAAAAATCAAATATGAAATAAGAGTAATGAAAACAGGCAAAAGTCATGATGACTCGACATCTGAAGCAATTTATGTGTCTTTGTCCTGTGTATGTGTGCACATCACTCTACAAACCTGCTCTGAAACTGATCATTAACACCATGCAACAACTATTCTCGATCAGCGGTCATTTGCATTTTCTTCACTCCAATGCAAAATATAAGATTTCATTTCCCTGGTCTCTTGTATCTCTGTATACTAAATAAGGCAACAATGAGTGATGGGATCTCAACAACAGTGCATCTTTTGGTGACAGTTCAGTTCAGAATGAAAGTCTTGGACTGCCTCAAAAGGGAAAACATACCTTTCATAGCAGAGTACCCTGGATATCCTGTCCCATATTCTGCACCAACACGACGACCATACTCTACTCATGGATCTGACAATGTCTAACAAATGATAATACATATTTTGATCTGTTTCAGCATGTTCACTCCAATGGACACAACACAGATATGCCTATCATCTAACATTACCCCTACTGAAATATGTAAAAACTGAAAACCATACATATATGCATATTGAGTGGCAGGTGTCAGTCACACATTCTTCCTAATCAATTTATTCTCAAATTCTTAGGCTACATCCGGTTATTCTTCTCAAATGGATAGTACTGATGTGAAGCAAGTCATAGTATTGATATGAAGCGGGTCAATGAAGACGTGAAGACTAAAGCAGTGGTAACACAGGATGGGGAGGATGAAAAACAAAAATGAAACGGTTCCGTAGGGATGACAAGACAGATGTAGTGGGGCAGCAGGGGGATGGTGAAAAACATACAAAATAACTGATGAATAAACAGTGAAAGACAAAACCAAGCACACAGGGCAGGCAGAGCGACTCAATGACAGCAACTGTCAACAACTCCAGTCCTGCAGGTCCAGTCTTCTTCAGGTCTGTGCAGGTACAGCCACAGGTCTGGTGCCACACTGCAACACCTGAAAAACACAACATTCACTTCATTATGTGTGAGAGAAAATGCCAGAATGGAGCTTATACCTAAATGACGAGCAATTGTTGAAATATATGTTCATTCCGGTCTAGATGTAATATCTAATGTTTGAATACGCAAATGCTTATCCTTCTATAATTTTTAAGTTATACACAAATGCACGGAGACAATATTTCATGAAGATCAGAGAAAGAAAAGGTTAATGAATAAAGCTCAATAAATAACTCGGAAAACCTCTTTCTGTCAGATTCTTAGATGACACTATCTTGCTAGTAAAAGTGTGCGCGCACACACACACACACACACACACACACACACACACACACGCTCATTTTTACCTGGCACAATATATCTCTTAGCAACCACTTCATTCCTTTACTGAGCATCAGCTGCAGGTTTCTGTGGTTTCTGCTTTCTGGTTCCCCTCCTCGCTCTTCTTAGCATTCTGGTTATCGGTCCCTTCCTCACTCTTCTCGGTCTTCTGGCTGTCCTTCCCCTCCTCATCCTTGTCCAAGACTCAGCTGCTTCTACCACGGCTGCCTTGGAGTCTCTCCGCTGTCACAATTTTTTTAAAAATAAAAATCCAATCACAAGGAAAATGATCCCCAACTTACAATATCAAAGATGAAACACATCAAGTCTCTTGAAGATTTTCCAATGATTCGGATCCATGCCTTTTCCAAATACATGCAAAAAACCAAACCTCTTGCACAACATTATTTTGAGTGTGCCACTTTAAAGAATCAAAAACTAATATGTCATTATCAAACAACTGAAACCCAGCTTGTGGCATGGTGTGTAACTGCCGCTTGTCATCATCAAACAATGTATAACCCAACCTTTAGCAACGCAGCATGTCGCCTCACACACAAATGGAATAACTCGCACAAAAAGAGTAAAAAGGCATAAATATGTACAAAAAATTGATGAAAGGGTGTGAACACATTCATTTTACAACAAAGGGTTCCATTACAGATGATGAGCTCAGCTGGAAAACTAGAATGGTGACAGCGTGCAAACTTAAATGCACTCAGTCCTGTAAAGGCAGCTTTTCCTTTACATATTCTGATTAATCAATCAGCCAGTCAGCAAAGGCCTTTCATCAGGTAAAAAGCAAAATACTGATTGGTTCTTGTAATTTGCTTTCCTTGGTTGTCAGCATGGCAGGAGTGAGGTGGAAAAAAAAAAAACAGAAAAAAAGAATACAAGTCAATCTAAAATGAAAATAGCAACAAAAACACAAGATAACTAAAAAGATAATACTAAGAAATAGATGAATAAGTTACCAGCCAACCAAAATGAGACAATACTTTTGGAATTTGGGGATATTCCAGCCATCACAATCAGAAATATTGCCCAAAGATGCTGACAAGATGTCTATACTGTCACAGTGTCCACAGCAGATTGACTGCAACATTTCTGAACAGTGATACTTGACCTAGCTTTAAGTAATGGATGCTGAACTCTCCAAACTTGATGATACGCAAAATTTACACGCAGCAGAAAGCTTGTCCTTTTTCGCCGCAGAAGGATAAAAAAAACTTGGCATACAACCAACCCATGTCATCAAACAATAGAAACAAACCCAGCCTTTTGCTTGGTATAAAACTGACCCCTGCCATCATCAAACAACAGAAACAAACCAAGCCATCAGCATGTTATATAACTGACCCCTGCCATGATCAAGTGATAGTGACCCAAAATAAACCCAACCTTTGGTACAGTATACAATTAACTCACTCACGCCACCTTCATGGAAACGTACCCAGCAACATCCCATCTGGCTGAAGAGTCCTACACACTGAGATGAGGATGATCATATGCTGCAAGAGTCTTGGCAAAGAAAAATTGTTTCCATGAATGGTGTGTGTGTGTGTGTGGTGTGTGTGTGTGTGTGGATGCACTACACGTGTGCATGTACCTGTGCAGTAATCTCTGCATGTCTGTGAGCCTGTAGATTGCACAAGGCTTTACATGTCTGCAAGTATGTATCACAGAGTGGGCGTGTATGGATTCTCTTCCTGTGTGTGCTGTCAGAAAGGCAAAGAAGGGATACCTTTGGAACAGGTTCTTTGCTGGGGTCCAGGAGAACCTTGCCAATGTTCTTCCTGTCCTGAAGCCTCTGCATACCTTCCCCCACCTGTCCACACAGTACAGCCAGTCTTCACATCACTTTCACACACCTTCTGGGCTTTTCCTACACCCCAGTATAAACAAACATTCAGGCCTTTTTCTGCATCCCATTCTCAGTGTATGGCGATGTCCTCTCTTCACATTTCTGTGCAATGTCCAACTCCTCCCACAACTTGTTCAGACTTGTCTCCCCCCCCACTCAAATACACTCAACACACACACACACACACACACACACAGGTACCGACACAGGTACTGTGGTTGCATGTTTACACACACAAGCACATTTGTACACACAGTGAACTGGAGGCTAGGGGTGTGGACACATGCCAGGCATCAATATACAGATACAAACATACTCATTCCTCGCTCCACCCTCACCTCCCTTTCTCTCCTCCTCTCCTTCCTTCCTCCCTCCCACTCCTTCCTCTTCCACTCCCATGGCTTAAACCCTCTCTATCCAGCCGACAGCTAAATAACAGTGACCTGATTCAGTTCAGGGAAGGTTAAGGCGGTGAAGGAGAGGGAAGGGCTCTATTTTCTATCAGGCCATGCCCTAGATACAGTGAATCTCTTAAGTGTTCACTGCCCCCCCCCCCCCACCACCCCCATCCACCAGCCATTAGACTGTGGAACTTATGCTTTACACAATGCCGACCCCATTCTTCAGGCTATAGCTTTTACAGATAAGACTCTCTCGTTATTTGCTTTTAAACCTGTGATGCTGCTCTTCTAATGTTATCTGGTGATCAACATCCTCATAGGGACAGACCAGCCGGAGCAAGATATGGCACCTCGCACTATGTTTTTTTTTTTTCCCCCCAAGCAGAAATGAAATATACAGCATCTATGAATAGTCAGCAAAAGTTTTCTATACCTCACTTTGCAATGTATCTCAGTATTTTTTTCAGTCAGAAAACATTTCAAACACACACACACACACACACACACACACACACACGCACACACGATGACACTTACATCTTCAAAGGCCCAGACAGAGTCGATGACAGGCTTGATCTTTCCCTGCACGTACAGCTCCAGCACTTTGTCGACGATGGAGCGAACGTAGGCGTGATGGCCTTGGCGGAAAAGAAGATGTTTCAAATGAAATCCACCAATCATGTGACTCTCCTCACATAACTTGATGGGGTTGACCTTGTCCACCTGCCACCACTGCACCACCAAGGAGTCATGCACTCACATTAGAAAACAACCTTGAGCAACCACTGGATCAATGTCCACTTACGTGTACATGTACTGGGGGAGTGGGCGCATGTGCATGTGTGCCTATAGATGTACATGTATATGCAAGCACATGCATAAAATTATGCACATGCTCAAAGCTTGTGCACACATACATGTACTTGCATCTCCATGCACATGCCCATACACAAATGCACATAAGTGAGTTAATTACATACACTGACGTGTGACCAAGGTGTCTTCACGTCCCTAAGTCATATGATTCCTATTACATTAAGCTCCATTGACACAAAAAGTTACCCTTTCCAGCACTATACAATCAAAAATGCCTGAAATCAAGTAACTACATGAAGACTGTATCTACAATGCACAGATGAGCACGGACAAGGACATGACATAGACTTTAAAGCTTTCAAACAGAAACATATGCAAGTAGTTAACCAGTCAATCAAATATGGTTTTCAGGGGCAGAATGCTACATGACTGAAGCAGCCTTTATCACTTAATTCATTGATAAAAAGTCTACACCAATGGGGGAGAAAATACACAATACTTCATCACACAAAGATCTGATAAATCGAGAAAACACATAAAAAGAATCCTATCACCCACAAGTATCTGCAGCTTTTAGTGACAACAGGTACCAAAGATAAGCCAGCCTGAAAATCCTCCCAGAGTGAAATGACCATCCAGTGCTCCATTGCACCTGTTCTCTGTGAAACAGCCAGTCCCCTGAAGCTGTTCCTATTTACTTTATTCCCTTTTCCTCTTCAGTTCAAAACTAGAGTGCACATCTGTCTTCCACTTCATGGTTGGAGCGGACTGAACAGCCACTGAAATGGGAGTTTGACGCTGAAGGCTGTTGCAGCAGATTTGGCAGAGCAATGATTACAAAGATTTTTTTCGTTGTTTGGGGTTGCTTTTGTTTTGTGTATGCATAGGTGGGGTGGTGTGTACCTGTTGCCCCATCCACGTAAGGATCATTTTATGTGAAACACACCATGTCTTCTGAAAACCTCACGTCCCGATAAGGTTTGACAATGAAAAACAATGTGCTGCAAAGTCCCAGTTACTCTTTTCAGTCCTGGAGGTGGCGCTTCAAGAATCTAGGATTTTCCGATGGACAAGGCAAATTTGAGATGGGCATTATTTTTCTATGTAACAACAGAATTAGGTTCAAACAATGTTCATCTTCAAGTCCTAAAAGGTATGAAAAATAAGACCCATAAAGATGTCCTCACAAAGTATGCCATGAAAGGTGTGTGTGTGTATGTGTGTGTGTGTGTGTGTGTGTGTGTGTGTGTGTGTGTGTGTGTGTGTGTGTTTGGGGGAAGGGAAGTGAGAATTCAATGGGTTTTTTTTCTGTTTTACACCTAATCATACATTATGAGAGACAACAAAGACCTTCCGATAACCGGAAAACATCTTCAAACCCATCTTGGACATCATATTTAAATATTTCTCCTTACAGATTTAAAGGTTTCCCTGAACATTTCCAGTTTTTAAGCCAGAGATTAGTAATGTAATCCCATGAACACACTGGCCCTACAAACAAACCTGTTGAAATGGGTAAAGTCACAGGCTAACACAGAAAATGGACCTGTTCCCTCCCTCCAAAGGACTATTTTGTTCTGAAAACATATATTGTCTGTATTTTCTCTACCTATTCCCTCCCTTCAAAGGACTACTTTGTCCTGAAAACCTTGCAAACTGCGCACACTTTCTCAGCCTCAGTTTTTTCCCTTAAAGAGATCTCTTTTGATCTGAAAACATGCAAATATGTTTACATTAAAATTTTTTCAACCTCAACCCTTTTCACTCCAGGATTTGTTTTGTTCTGAAAGCATTGTATTTCAATCTATAATGGATTTATCTCTTAATAAAGATTCTCCTCCTTTAAGATCCAGTTTTTAAGGAAATCCGCATTTTGTCAATAAATTTCACTGCAGCGACACAAACAGTACAAAAAGACAGCCAACATGTGTAGATGTATATATAGGCAGTAGATAAAAAAATGACAAGTGTCAAAGATGTTACTCACCGACTTGGCAAAACTGAAGAAGCTTTTGGTTTCTCCTGTCACTATGTTGGAGGAACCTGCCACATAATCACACACAGATCTGCTGAACAGTGAGCCAAAGGAAAAATATCACACCACAACTAATCCTGCTTTAATCCATCTCAGATCCCTACACTATCGATCTAAAGGTTTCTAAAATTTTGTACTAAATCAAATATGACTCACAGGTCAGATGTTATATGATTTTAAAAGCAACATGGCCAACTTTTTCACCATAATGCTGCCTATCAAATCAACACTGATATGTAAAATACATTGTTAACCAGCCGCCGTGGTGAAGTGGTTAGCGTCGCAGACTCCAGGCTGGGAGGTCGTGGGTTCGAATCCCATCAGAAGTCACGTGGGTTTTTCTGCCCCAACTGGCTCCTACCTAGAGCTGAGTTGCTGCAGACTCAGTTGGGAAGACTGGAATCACACAGTTGAGTTTCATCCACTTAATGGATGCGTTTCTGAGGGTGTTGCTCAAATTTCTTGACCAACACTGCAGGTGCCTGTATCTCTCGGGCCTGGTTGACACCTGGATATATCATGAAAGGAAGCATAGAGTACAGCCCTGTCATGTAGTTTCAGACCGAAATGGAAATCCGTAGCATCATCTTAATCATCCTCACTGTCATCAATCTGCATTAAAAAAAAAATGTCTCAAGTTCTGTGGCCCTTCATGCCCTGCTCTCATTGTGACCTCAGTTTCGATGTCCTCTCCACGTCTGTGGCCTTGGTTTGGTTCCATGGGGGTCACCGGTATCGGTAAGTCCATGGGGGCTGTTGCTGGATGGACATGGTGGCGCCCTCCAGAAGGACAGCTCACTCACGCCGGCTCCGTGACTAAGCAATTATTGTTGTCAGTAGGGGGCTTCGTAGGTGGTGTCCTGGATAGGATAGGATATGTTGCTTAGAGCCCAGCCGACCGCAAAGGGCCACATCAGGGCTGTCACCACGTTAAAATCAACTCACCAGTCCTAAAAAAAAAAAAAAAAAAACTTTCACACATCTCTTTAAATGTGATCTTCTAGAAACGCACCAGAAACTTTGCAATGTTTCTTCGGTAAAATCTTAAATCAGATGAAAAATGTTAATCTCTCTCAAAAACCCAAAGATGTGTCCTGCATATGTTAGATCAGAACAGGCGCCACTGAACACCACCGAAGTGACTCGGCAGCACTGCAATGTCTCCTCCACTGGGTTGCCTCTTGACGACTTGACATTGACTGTTCCCTGTGGATTGCCGGTGCCGGGCTGCGGCGGGGCCTGACGGGCTGTGGCTGTGGACGGGATGTTGGAATGAGCGGTGTGGGTGCACTGCCTCTGAGGTGGCGCAGAGGTTGGGACAGCAAAAAAAAAAAAACAAATAATAAAAATAAAATTGTTCCCCCATGATTTGTCAAATCAACACTGCTCTCCAATATTTCATGACAACATGTCAGCCTAATGCTAACATGCTGGTTCAGTGTCATAGACATGCCTTAGTAAATAATGTCCACACTGACTTGTCACAGGAAACTCATTATGTCAAACTAAATGGTCACATTTGAGTTGTTACAAGCTTTCAGCTTTGGCTGTTACAATCTCTCTGCTTTGTCTGTTACAGATTCTCTGCTTTAATTTGGTTGTTACCACCTCTTTGCTTTGATTGTTGAAATTCCCTGCTTTGGCTATTACAATCTCTCTACTTTAGCCATAACAATCTTTCTGCTATGACTGTTACAATCTTTCTGCTTTGGCTGTCATAATCTTTATGTTTTGGTCTGTTACAATCTTTCTGCTTTGGCTGATACATTCTTTTTGCTTCAGCTGTTATAATCTTCAACTTTTGGCTTTCACCTTTCTGCTGTCAACAGTTCTTAAGTTTGGTTGATTTAAATTCAGCTTTGGTTAATGCTTTGGTTTTGGTTTTGGCTTTGGCTATTACAACCTTCTAGCTTTGCTCATTACAAGCCTCCAGCTTGGCCTTTACATGCTTTTGAGCTCTGGCTAACAAGATTTGTACTGGCTGTTACTCTCTTACACTTCAGACTATCATGAACTTTGTTCTGGCTTTTACAATGTTTCAACGTTACAATGTCGGTGAGTAGCTGACAGCTTCTGACAGCCAATGCCATCAGTAAATTTTGCAGGTATAAGGTTTTTTGTTCATGCTTTTCAATTGACAAGGGGCTGAACAGGCAACCAAGGATTGCCAAAATATTCAAAAAAAAAAAAACAAAAATCAAAATTTCTGTTTGAATTGAACAATAATGGGTCAACTCAAGCATTAACAGAAATCTAGATTACATTTTCAAGAAACTTGAATGACACACTTTAAATATAAAAAGATGCGTTTTTGCAGTCAGGATGCTGTTTTAGGAGTCTGTCCTAAACCACTTACCATAGAGAATGTATGTGCCCAGAGGTTTCAGGAGACCAATGCCCCGGTTTGTGTCCTCTCCACACGAACAGTCCAGCACTATGTCCACGCCTTGCGGTGACACTCTGCACACAGCCCAGTACTGCATTATTCACATGCCTTCTGATTTCAGCCCTATTACATTGCATGTTCTGGTGACACACAGCGCAGCTCAGTGTCATTCACAGGCTTTCTGGTGACACAGTACAGCTCTGTGTCAATCACATGCTTTCTGGTGACACATAGTGCAGCTCTGTGTCATTCACATGCTTTCTGGTGACAGTATAGCTCTGTGTTATTCACATGCTTTCTGGTGACACACAGTACAGCTCTGTGTCAATCACATGCTTTCTGGTGACACATAGTGCAGCTCTGTGTCATTCACAGGCTTTCTGGTGACACACAGTGCAGCTCTGTGTCATTCACATGCATTCTGATGACACTCAGTGCAGCTCTGTGTCATTCACATGCTTTCCGGTGACACACAGTGCAGCTCTGTGTCAATCACATGCTTTCTGGTGACACTCGGTGCAGCTCTGTGTTATTCACATGCTTTCTGGTGACACACAGTACACCTCTGTGTAAATCACATGCTTTCTGGTGACACACAGTGCAGCTCTGTGTCATTCACATGCTTTCTGGTGACACACAGTGCAGCTCTGTGTCATTCACATGCTTTCTGGTGACACAGTACAGCTCTATCTTTCACATGCTTTCTGGTGACACACAGTACAGCTCTGTGTTATTCACATGTTTTCTGGTGACAGTATAGCTCTGTGTCATTCACATGCTTTCTGGTGTCACACAGTGCAGATCTGTGTCATTCACATGCTTTCTGGTGTCACACAGTGCAACTCTGTGTCATTCACATGCTTTCTGGTGACACTCAGTGCAGCTCTGTGTCATTCACATGCTTTCTCGTGCACTCAGTATAGCTCTGTGTTATTCACATGCTTTCTGGTGTCACACAGTGCAGCTCTGTGTCATTCACATGCTTTCTGGTGACACACAGCAGCTCTGTGTCTTTCACATGCTTTCTGGTGACACACAGTACAGCTCTGTGTCAATCACATGCTTTCTGGTGACACTCAGTGCAGCTCTGTGTCATTCACATGCTTTCTGGTGTCACACAGTGCAGCTCTGTTTTATTCACATGCTTTCTGGTGACACACAGTGCAGCTCTGTGTCATTCACATGCTTTCTGGTGACACACACAGTACAGCTCTGTGTTATTCACATGCTTTCTGGTGACAGTATAGCTCTGTGTTATTCACATGCTTTCTGGTGACACACAGTACAGCTCTGTGCCATTCACATGCTTTCTGGTGACACACAGTGCAGCTCTGTGTCAGTCACATGCTTTCTGGTGACACACAGTACAGTTCTGTGTTATTCACATGCTTTCTGGTGACAGTATAGCTCTGTGTTATTCACATGCTTTCTGGTGACACACAGTACAGTTCTGCGTTATCACATGCTTTCTGGTGTCACACAGTGCAGCTCTGTGTTATTCACATGCTTTCTGGTGACAGTGCAGCTATGTGTTATTCACATGCTTTCTGGTGTCACACAGTGCAGCTCTGTGTTATTCACATGCTTTCTGGTGACACACAGTACAGCTCTGTGTCATTCACATGCTTTCTGGTGTCACACAGTTCAGCTATGTGTCATTCACATGCTTTCTGGTGTCACACAGTGCAGCTCTGTGTCATTCACATGCTTTCTGGTGTCACACAGTGCAGCTATGTGTCATTTACATGCTTTCTGGTGACACACAGTGCAGCTCTATCTTTTACATGCTTTCTGGTGACAGTATAGGTCTGTGTTATTCACATGCTTTCTGGTGACACTCAGTACAGCTCTGTGTCATTCATATGCTTTCTGGTGACACACAGTACAGCTCTGTGTTATTCACATGCTTTGGTGGTGACACACAGTACAGCTCTGTGTCATTCACATGCTTTCCGGTGACACACAGTGCAGCTCTGTGTCATTCACATGCTTTCTGGTGACACACAGTGCAGCTCTGTTATTCACATGCTTTCTGGTGATGCTCAGTACAGCTCTATGTTATTCACATGCTTTCTGGTGACACTAAATACAGCTCTGTATTATTCACATGCTTTCTGGTAACATACAGTACAGCTCTGTGTCATCGGCATGCTTTCTGGCGACACTCCGCACAGTTCTATATTATTCACATGCTTTCACATGCATTCTGTACTAATCACATGTTATTCTCACATGATCTGATAACAGCATTGAAACATTACAGCTGCATGAGTGACCAAGTGAAAGTATGGCATACCTGTGTCAGTGTGCAAGGGATCTTGCACAGGCCTGGAAAATGATTCATGTGTTGTAGAGCATGCTAGCTTGCACTTACATGCATACCCATGAACCCACAAACATATCTATACACACACACACACACACACACACACACACACACACACGCATGCGCGCATGCGCGCACATTCATGCATGCACGCAAACATAACTGCTGACTCGCACTCAATTCACACATATACTCATGAACACACACACACACACACACACACACACACACACACCCCTATAGTGGTGACACAGAACATGTCAGCCAGGCATCCAAGGCCTAATGAGCGCCAATTCAATGCACTGAGTCTGAAACTCACCAAGTTTCCTCATGCAACTATTCTTCCCAAATCCTTTTGTTTTCACTGATATATCTGTTTACCTTGCTGAGGCCTCATGCCCTGTAGCCTCATGGTTTTAGCCAGTTTGATGAAATAGTGACACTATCTTGACAAAACAGCAACAAACTCTCTCTCTCTCTCTCACACACACTCACCTGCCTCTTCTCCCTTCCCCTCCCCCCCCCACCTCTCCACCCCCACCATCTCGCCTCCCTTCAACCTCACCCCCTGAATCCCACAGACTTCTCACTTTCTAATCTGCTGAACGTAGTCCACATTGTGGGCAAAGAGGTGGTTGACCTTGCCCTTGATACTCTCGTGCTTGTGAGACGAGGCTGTGCCGAAAACAGTCACATCACCCACTGTGGCACTCAACTGGAGAATGGCCTGCCCCTGCACACAGCAAACAACGGTGCCTAGACGTTTTGTCAGTTATCAACTTAACTTTAGAGGCGTTTTTTTTCCCCAGTGCACTATGTGCATTGGTGATTATTAAAGAACCAGAGCGAGCAAGTGCATGCACGTATCACTTGTGAGCGTCTGTCCTCTGGTAGTGTTAGATGATCTTTCCCTCTGAATGGCCAGTGATCGTCAGCTCTGTGTGAGAGTTAGCTAATCTTTCCCTTTGAATGGCCAAGGATCATCTGTTCTCTGTGAGATTTAGCTAATCTTTCCCTTTGAATGGACAAGGATCATCTGTTCTCTGTGAGATTTAGCCGATCTTTCCCTTCCAATGGCCACTGATCATCTGCCCTCTATTAGTGTTAGGTGATCTTTCCCTTTAAATAGCCGAGCGTACAGACAACAAGCCCTCTTTTTTTTTTTTTTTTTTTTTTTTTTTTCGCTGTCCCAACCTCTGCACCACCTCAGAGGCAGTGCACCCACGCCGCTCATTCCGACACCCCCGTCCACAGACACAGCCCGGTCGGCCCCGCCCCAGCCCCAGCACTGGCAATCCACAGGGAACAGTCAATGTCAAGTCGTCAAGAGGCAACCCACCGGAAGAGACCCTGCACTGCTGCCGTGTCACTTCAGTGGTGTTCAGTGGCGCCTGTTCTGATCTAACATACACAGGACACCACCTACTAATCCCCCCTACTGACGACAATAATTGCTTAGTCGCGGAGCCGGTGTGAGTGAGCTCTCCCCTCCAGAGAGCGCCACCATTTCTGTCCAATGACAGCCCCCCCATGGACTCGCCGATACCGGTGACTCCGATGGAACCAAACCAAGGCCACAGACGTGGAAAGGACATCGAAATTGAGGTCACCATGAGAGCAGGGCATGAAGGGCCACAGAATCTGAGACATTTTTTTTATGCTGATCGATGAGAATGAGGATGATTCAGATGATGCTACAGATTTCCCTTTCGGTCAGAGACTACATTACAGGGCTGTACTCTTCACTTCCTTTCATAATATATCCCCGCATCAACCAGGCCTGAGAGATACAGGCACGTGCAGTGTGTTGGTCAGAAATTTGAGCAACACTCTCAGAAACGCATCCTTTAAGTGGATGAAACTCGACTGTGTGGTCCCAGTCTTCCCAACTGAGTCCGCAGCAACTCACTCTGGGTAGGAGCGAGCCGGTCGGGGCAGAAAAACCCACATGACTTCTGATGGGTTTCGAACCCACGACCTCCCATTCAGGAGTCCGCGACGCTAACCACTTTGCCACGGTGGCTGGTGACAACAAGCCCTCTTCAGTCTGGCCACAACCGTGTATATTATTCAACTGGTTACAACATAGATTTTGTGTGTGCACATGTTTTTGTGCATGCAAGCGCACATGTGTGTGTGCTTGCATGTATATGCTTGCCTGCATGTGTTTGCATGTGCACACAAGTGCACACACCTGTGCATAAGTGTTCATACATAAGTACATGTGATCAAGAGACTGGCAAGTCCAGAAACAAATCACACAAAAGTTGGTCAAAGACTCACCACACCCCCCGCTGCTGAATGAAGCAGGAGTGACTGGCCCTGATGCAGATTGGCAAGGTCAAAGAGTAGGATGTAGGCGGTGATGTAGTGCATCAGCAGCGACACCCCATCCTGGAAATCGACACTGTCGGGCAGCTTGTACACCTGGGTGACTGGCACCACCACCAACTCCGCCCAGGCACTGAAGTTGGTCAGTGCTGCCACACGATCGCCCACCTGCACATCATTGTCAAGTATAATGTATTGCTCTGAAGTTGGTCAGTGCTACCACATGATCTCCCACCTGCACATCATTGTCAAGTATAATGTATTGCTCTGAAGTCGGTCAGTGCTACCACATGATCTCCCACCTGCAAACCATGGTGAAGTATAATGTATTGCTCTGAAATCGGTCAGTGCTACCACACGACCTCCCACCTACGCATCATTGTCAAGTATAATGTGTTGTACTGAAGTTGGTCAGTGCTAACACACAATCTCCCACCTGCAAACCATGGTGAAGTATAATGTATTGCTCTGAAGTCTATCAGTGCTATCACACCATCTCTCACCTACACACAATTGTGAAGTATAATGTGTTGCTCTGAAGTCTGCCAATGCCATCACATGATCTCTGACTACACATCACTGTTAGGTAGTACATATGTAAAGCATACAACTGTATGCTATCATGTCAACGTTACACAGAAAAAGAGCTTCTTCTCCAGCTTCCTGCCCCAAGAGGGCCACTGTTACTTGCAGCAAAGCTTCCGTAACTGACCTGGAAAAAACATGACAATGAGGACGACAATCAAAACAAAACACCAAACACCTAAATCACCAACCAAGCGTGCACACGCATACTAATGTGGAGAAAGACTTCCTGTTAACACAGGCTGCCATGTACTGTGTCAAATTAACGCACACGACTGTGACATAAATACACATGTCTCTGCCGTTTATACAAGCGCTGTTTTTTGCTGTTTGCACCTATACCGTCTGTGCCTTTTGCACGTGTATTGCCTTTGCCTTTTGCATGTCTGCTTGGTTTTTGCATGTAGTCTGCCTTTTATGCAGACACTGTCGCTGCCTTTTTGTACTGCTGTGTTTGCCTTTTGTACTGCTGTGTTTGCCTTTTGTACTGCTGTCTTTGCCCATCTTTGCCGTCTGCATAGGTGCTGTCTTTGCCTTGTGCAGAAGAGCTGTCTTGCTCTTTGCACTTGTGCTGTCTTTTACCTTTTGCACAAACTGCTGTCTCTGCCTTATACAAGTGTGCTGTCTCTGCCTTTCGTACAAATACTGTCTTTACCTTTCGCATGTGTTGTCTTAGTCTTCTGTATATAAGCTATTTTTGCCTTTTGCACAAACGCCATCTTTGCCTTTTGCATGTGTGCTGTCTCTACCTTTTGCACAAGTGTTGTCTCTGAATTCTGCTTGTGTGCTGTCTTTGTTTTTTGCATGTACACTGTGTTTGTCCTTCATACATGTGCTGTCTTTGCTTTGTGCATGTATCCTCTCTTTGCCTTTCACGTAACAGCTGTCTTTGCCTTTTGCATAACTGCTGTCCCTGTCCTTCAAAGTATGTTGTCTGAGCCTTCTGAACAAGTACTGCCTTTGTCTTTTGCATGTATGCTGTCTGTGTCTTGTATATGTGCAGTTTTTTTGCCTTTTGCACAAGAGCTGTCTTTGCCTTTACCACAACAGATGTCTTTGCCTTTCAGGCATGTCTTTACCTTTTGTGTGTGTGCTGTTTTTTGCCTTTGGCATGCGTGCTGTCTTTGCCTTCTGCTCAAATGCTGTTTTTTTTTCCCCTTTTGCATGTATGCTACCTTGCCTTTTGTACAATGTTGTTTTTTACCTTTTGAACTTGTGCTGTCTTAGACTTTTGCATTGATTCGCACTATCTTTTGCATGTGTGTGTTTTTGCCTTTTTCCACAACTGCTGTCTTTGCCTTTTGCATGTGTACCATCTTTTCCCTCTGCATGCATGCTGTCTTTGTCTTTTGCATGTATGCTGTCTTTCTCTTTTGCATGTGTGTCTTTGTTTTCTGCATGTGTACTGACTTTGCCTTTTGCAAGTGTGTTGTTTTTTGCCTTATGCATATGTGTTACCTTTGCCTTTTGCATGGTGTATTTAGTTCGTCACATGGGCACAATCTTTAGCTTATGCTGATGTGGCGTCTTCATCTTTTACACATACGCTGTGTTAATTGTGCAGGTTCTGCCTTCAGCTTTTTGTAAGAATGTTATGATTGCCTTTTGCACAAATGCTGTCTTCAGCTTTTGTAAGAATGTTATGATTGCCTTTTGCACAGCTTTTGTCTTTCTCCTTTCATAGACGTGTTGTCTTTGTCCTTTGTACTGTTGTTGCCTTTACCTCGTATGTCTGCCGATTTTGCCTCTCATTTTACAAGTGTGATATCTTTGTCATTTGCACATGTGCTGTCTTGCCTTTTGCATGTACTGCACAGAGTTCTGTTGTCCACACATGGGATATATGAATGCATAAAAACAGACAGAACCAAGAAATACCATACAGTCAAGATGTCCTTCAAATTTGTGGGCGAAACAGAAATGAAGAAAAAAAGAAATGCATGGACAAATATAGCAAAATCAAGCACGGAACATCTACGCTGGTCACATCTAAAGACCAACAGAACAATTCCCATATTTAAAGTGCTGGAGACCGATTCCCATATCTAAAGTACAGGAGACCAATTCCCATTTCCAAAGTACAGGGAACGATTCCTATATCTAAGGTGCAGGAGACAAGTTCCCATATCTAAATTGCAGAAAAAATGACTCCCATGTCTAAAGTGCAGGAGAACGATTCTGATAGCTCAAGTGCAGGAGAACGATTCCCATATCTAAAGTGCTGGAGAACGATTCCCATAATCCTAAGTGGAGGAGAACCATTCACTTACCTGTGGTGCAGGAGAATGACTCCCCACATAAAGTGCAGGAGGCTGTTCCCATGTCTAAAGTGCAGGAGAACGATTCACATATCTCAGGTGCAGGAGAATGATTCACATATCTAAAGTGCAGGAGAACGATTCACATATCTCAGGGGCAGGAGAATGATTCCCATATCTCAAGTGCAGGAGAATGATTCCCATACCTGAGGTGCAGTAGAATGATTCCCATACCTGAGGTGCAGTAGAATGATTCACATATCTAAAGTGCAGGAGAACAATTTCCATACTTAAAGTGCAGGAGAATTATTCCCATATCTCTAAAGTGCAGGAGAACGATTCACATATCTCAGGTGCAGGAGAATGATTCACACATCAAAGTGCAGGAGAACGATTCACATATCTCAGGTGCAGGAGAATGATTCCCATACCTGAGGTGCAGTAGAATGATTCCCATACCTGAGGTGCAGTAGAATGATTCACATATCTAAGTGCAGGAGAACAATTTCCATATTTAAAGTGCAGGAGAATTATTCCCATATCTAAAGTGCAGGAGAATGATTCCCATATCTCAAGTGCTGGAGAACGATTCCCATACATGAGGTGCAGTAGAATGATTCACATATCTAAAGTGCAGGGAAACAATTTCCATATTTTATGTGCAGGAGAATTATTCCCATATCTAAAGTGCAGGAGAATAATTCCCATATCTCAAGTGCTGGAGAACGATTCCCATACATGAGGTGCAGTAGAATGATTCACATATCTAAAGTGCAGGAGAACGATTTCCATATTTTATGTGCAGGAGAATGATTCCCATATCTAAAGTGCAGGAGAATGATTCCATATCTAAAGTGCAGTGGGGGGGGGGGGGGGGGGGGGGGGTGATTCACATATCTAAAGTGCAGAACTATTTCCCATATCTCAAATGTAGGAGAACGATTCACATATCCAATGTCTAGGAGAACGATTCCCATGTCTAAAGTGCAGGAGAATGATCACATATCTATAGTACAGGAGAACGATTCCCATTATCTGAAGTGCAGGAGAATGTTTCCTCTATAACTAAAAAGCAGGAGAACGATTTTCTATATCTAAAGTGCATGTGAACGATTCCCATATATAGAATGCTGAGAACGATTCCCATATATCTAAATTCCCATATCTAAAGTATAGGAGAATGATTCCCATATCTAAAGTATAGGAGAATTATTCCCATATCTAAAGCACAGAGAACGATTCCCATATCTAAATGATTCCCATATCTAGAGAGAATGATCCCATATCTAAAGTACAGGAGAATGATAAGCCATAGAAATGAGAATCGATTCCCATATCTAAAGTACAGGAGAACGATTCCATATCTTAAGTACAGGAGAATGATTCCCATATCTAAAGTACAGGAGAATGATTCCCATATCTAAAGTACAGGAGAATGATTCCCAAATCTAAAGTGCAGGAGAATGATTCCCATATCTAAAGTGCAGGAAAATGATTCCCATATCTAAAGAGCAGGAGAATTATTCCCATATATGTAACGCAAGAGAATGATTCCCTTATAAGTGCAGGAGAATGATTCCATAATTTAAAGTCCAGGAGAACCATTCCCAAATCTGCAGTGCTGGAGAACGCTTTGCATATCTAAAGTGCAGAGAACGATTTGCATATCTAAAGTGCACAAAACGATTTGCATATCTAAAATACGTGCAGAGAATGGTTTGCATATCTAACATGCAGGAGAACGATTCCTATATCTAAGGTGCAGAGCAAGCGACACAAAGAGAAGCGAGAAAGAGACCCAGTGGGGGTTTTACGGTACAGAGGGACTCACAGTGAAGCCTTGTGTATCAGGTCCTAGGGCCTCCACCACTCCTGCGCATTCTGACCCCATGATGAGGGGGGTCCTAGGTGTGGGTTCCACGATCCCCTGGCGTAGCATCAGGTCCTGAAAGCTCATACCACTGATCGTGCGCGCGCGCACATGCACACGCACGCACGCACGCACACATACATGCATGCACGCATGCACGCACGCACCACACACACACACACACACACACACACACACACACACACACACACACACAGCTGATCAACATCATACCCTTATCTGTTATTCTGCTCATTGATATGTCTCTAACACTAGGTAGGCTACCTGTCCACCTGTCAGCCTCTGTCTGTATGTTCTAGCCGGATTGATCACGCTACAGTTCACCAGAAAAAAAAATCTGATGTGCGTCCAAGACACAGATAAAGACATCCCAGATGTTTCAAAACTGATGCTAAAGATACAGGCCGTGTTTCTTGCTTGTGAAGACAGCCATTTCTCACTTCTAATTGTTGAGACTAGAAATCTCTTGATCTGAAACTACATACTGTTAATAAGACACCATATGTTATATCTAAAGACGGAAGTTTCTGACAATTCAGGTTGGAAAAAAATTGTGTTTCCAATGGCCTGAATAAGGCGATGTTTAAAGACTGCAAACAGAGATGGCGATTCTAACAGAATGTAAGCACAGTTATTTCTAACATGCTGTGAGAGAGAGAGAGAGAGAGAGAGAGAGAGAGAGAGAGAGAGAGAGAGAGAGAGAGAGAGAGAGAGAGAGAGAGAGAGAGAGGGAGAGAGAGATTGCTTCTGTGACTTTTCTAGGAAAGGTGTATCTCTCAAATAAAGGTGAATGGATGTTCTATGAAAACCCCAAAGCCTGCACCCTATGTGAACGCAGCACAGGCTTCCAATGGAGGTGCAGAAGTGGTCCCAGCTGCTTTTGTTCGGCAGTTTGGGACAGTTCATCTCCGGGTCCCACTCGCACCTTCGGGTGTGTATCTTTTTCTCGTCTGCCCTTTTGCTCCAATCTGGGGAAAGGCCCAGTGACGGCGAGTGAAGACCCACTGACCGCAGGGAAAGTCCTGTTGACAGTGGGAAAGACTAAGACTCACGATTCTCTTCAGGGAGCATGTAAGACCTCATGGTGAAAAGCTTGGCCGTGTCTGGAGTTGTGCTGTCTTCACCTGTCAGCGGAACAGCAACCAGTGAAGCTGCGGGATACACCTGGTAGTTGCTTCACGGCGGCGGTTTTTGCCGGTGGGTTCTGCAGTCATTATATGCTGGTACACCCATGGGAACGCTCCTGCGGAGGTTCTGTCGTGTCACGTCAACAGTCATTATACAATGCATCTACTAGGGAGCAACCGTGTCCCTTGACGTCTTAATGGAATGCCCTGTGCGTACCTGCACCCTACGTCAACACAGCGCGCGAACTTCCAAGGGTGGTGCAGGATTGCTCCCAGCTGGTTTGTCCTGCAGTTGAGGTCAGTGTCCCACCCTCTTCGAGTCCCACCCGCATCTTCGGGTGTATCTTTTTCTTTTCTATCTGCAGACTGGTGTCCTTTCAAAGAGCATGTGAAGCCAGGTGACACACGGAACGATGCTTCCACGTGTGTTGTGACAAGTGATGCTTGTTTCCAACAGATTTGTTGAAAGCAGATGGTATGTGTAGATGGTGACATGCTGGGTGTGTCGGCCCGATGTGTGTTCCTTCCACATCTGTGACCGCCTCGTTCTGCTTAACAGCAACGCTGCCGTCATTGTGAAAGCATCCACAGTGCCGTCCATGTGCACACACCCTACTCCACCCCCATCCACCCGCCCCTCCCCTTTTCATCCATCTCTCACATCCATCCTTCCGCTCTCCACAATCCAATCTCTCTCTCTCTCTCTCTCTCTCTCTCTCTCTCTCTCGCGCTTGCGCGCACGCACTC
>JADBJO010000379.1:82500-87500 GCA_016801955.1 Conus betulinus
TCTCACACACACACACACACACACACACACACACACACACACACACACACACTGGTACGAGCGCGCGCCAAAGACAGACAGACAGACAGACAGACAGACGTGAAGGTTAGCGTGGCTGATGAACGAGATGTTGTCTTCAATCAGCTCTGATGCCAGCAAGGCGTTGAAGAGGTCCCCCTTGATGTTAAGCTGGGAGTCTTTAGATGGTGCAATTTTGCTGATGATTTTCATTCTCGGTTGTTCTTTTGAAATGTCTTTGATACACTTTATGAATTCTTTGCTGGTTTCTATCGGAGATTTTGATTTCAAGTCATTCACGGCACAGTGAATTAAAACGGCGTCGGTCTGTCTGTCTGTCTCGCACACACTCACTAACTAACTCACACACACACACACACACACACACACACACACACACACACACACACACACACACACACACACACACACACACACGTACACACACACACACACACACACACACACACACACACACACACACACACAGGTTGTACAGTATCCACTCTGGGCAGTTTGTACAGTATCCACTCTGGGCAGTGTGTACAGCCAGTGCCCACTCTGGGCAGTGTGTACAGTCAATGTCCACTCTGGGCAGTGTGTGTCAGTGTCCACTCTGGGCAGTGGGTACAGACAGTGTCCACTCTGGGCAGTGCAGTGTGTATAGTCAGTGTCCACTCTGGGCAGTGTGTACAGTATCCACTCTGGGCAGTGTGTACAGTCAGTGTCCACTCTGGGCAGGGTGTACGGTGTCCACTCTGGGCAGTGTGTACAGTCAGTGTCCACTCTGGGGCAGTGTGTACAGTCAGTGTCCACTCTGGGCAGGGTGTACAGTATCCACTCCGGGCAGTGTGTGTGCAGTATCCACTCTGGGCAGTGTGTACAGTATCCACTATGGGCAGTGTGTACAGTGTCCACTCTGGGCAGTGTGTACAGTATCCACTCCGGGCAGTGTGTGCAGTATCCACTCCGGGCAGGGTGTATAGTGTCCACTCTTGGCAGTGTGTACAGTGTCCACTCTGGGCAGTGTGTACAGTGTCCACTCTGGGCAGTGTGTACAGTCAGTGTCCACTCTGGGCAGTGTGTACAGTGTCCACTCTGGGCAGTGTGTACAGTGTCCACTCTGGGCAGTGTGTACAGTGTCCACTCTGGGCAGTGTGTACAGTCTCCACTCTGGGCAGTGTGTACAGTCAGTGTCCCCTCTGGGCAGGGTGTACAGTATCCACTCTGGGCAGTGGGTACAGTCAGTGTCCACTCTGGGCAGGGTGTACAGTCAGTGTCAACTCTGAGCAGTGTGTACAGTGTCCACTCTGGGCAGGGTGTACAGTCAGTGTCCACTCTGGGCAGGTGTACAGTCAGTGTCAACTCTGAGCAGTGTGTACAGTGTCCACTCTGGGCAGGGTGCACAGTCAGTGTCCACTCTGGGCAGTGTGTACAGTCAGTGTCCACTCTGTACAGGTCCAGTGCAGAGTACAGTCAGTGTCCACTCTGGGCAGAGTACAGTACAGTGTCCACTCTGGGCAGTGGGTACAGTCAGTGTCCACTCTGGGCAGTGGGTACAGTCAGTGTCCACTCTGGGCAGTGGGTACAGTCAGTGTCCACTCTGGGCAGTGTGTACAGTGTCCACTCTGGGCAGTGTGTACAGTCAGTGTCCACTCTGGGCAGGGTGTACAGTCAGTGTCCACTCTGGGCAGTGTGTACAGTCAGTGTCCAGTCTGGGCAGGGTGTACAGAATCCACTCTGGCAGTTTGTACAGTCAGTGTCCACTCTGGGCAGGGTGTACAGTGTCCACTCTGGGCAGTGTGTACAGTCAGTGTCCACTCTGGGCAGGATGTACAGTGTCCACTCTGGGCAGTGTGTACAGCCAGTGTCCACCTGGGCAGTGTATACAGCCAGTGTCAACTCTGGGCAGTGTGTACAGCCAGTGTCCACTCTGGGCAGTGTGTACAGTCAGTCTCCACTCTCGGCAGTGTGTACAGTCAGTGTCCACTCTGGGCAGTGTGTACAGACAGCGTCCACTCTGGGCAGTGTGTACAGTATCCACTCTGGGCAGTGTGTACAGTCAGTGTCCACTCTCTGGGCAGTGTGTGTACAGTGTCCACTCTGGGCAGTGTGTACAGTGTCCACTCTGGGCAGTGTGGTGTACAGTCAGTGTACTCTGGGCAGTGTGTACAGTCAGTGTCCACTCTGGGCAGTGTGTACTGTCAGTGTCCACACTGGGCAGGGTGTACACTGGTCAGGGTGTCAGTACTCTACTCTGGGCAGTGGGTACAGTCAGTGTCCACTCTGGGCAGTGTGTACAGTGTCCACTCTGGGCAGCGTGTACAGTCAGTGTCCACTCTGGGCAGGGTGTACAGTGTCCACTCTGGGCAGTGTGTACAGTCAGTGTCCACTCTGGGCAGTGTGTACAGTGTCCACTCTGGGCAGCGTGTACAGTCAGTGTCCACTCTGAGCAGTGTGTACAGACAGTGTCCACCCTGGGCAGTGTGTACAGTGTCCACCCTGGGCAGTGTGTACACAGTGTCCACTCTGAGCAGGGTGTACAGTGTCCACTCTGGGCAGGGTGTACAGTGTCCACTCTGGGCAGTGTGTACAGACAGTGTCCACTCTGGGCAGTGTGTACAGTCAGTGTCCACTCTGGGCAGTGTGTACAGTCAGTGTCCACTCTGGGCAGTGGGTACAGTCAGTGTCCACTCTGGGCAGTGTGTACAGTCAGTGTCCACTCTGGGCAGTAGGTACAGTCAGTGTCCACTCTGGGCAGTGTGTACAGTCAGTGTCCACTCTGGGCAGTGTGTACAGTGTCCACTCTGGGCAGTGTGTACAGTCAGTGTCCACTCTGGGCAGTGGGTACAGTCAGTGTCCACTCTGGGCAGTGTGTACAGTCAGTGTCCACTCTGGGCAGTGTGTACAGTGTCCACTCTGGGCAGTGGGTACAGTCAGTGTCCACTCTGGGCAGTGTGTACAGTCAGTGTCCACTCTGGGCAGTGTGTACAGTCAGTGTCCACTCTGGGCAGTGTGTACAGTCAGTGTCCACTCTGGGCAGTGTGTACAGTCAGTGTCCACTCTGGGCAGTGTGTACAGTATCCACTCTGGGCAGTGTGTACAGTGTCCCACTCTGGGCAGGGTGTACAGTGTCCACTCTGGGCAGTGTGTACAGTCAGTGTCCACTCTGGGCAGTGTATACAGTCAGTGTCCACTCTGGGCAGTGTGTACAGTCAGTGTCCACTCTGGGCAGTGGGTACAGTCAGTGTCCACTCTGGGCAGTGTGTACACAGTGTCCACTCTGGGCAGTGTGTACAGTCAGTGTCCACTCTGGGCAGTGTGTACAGTCACTCTGTACAGTGTCCACTCTGGGCAGGGTGTACAGTCAGTGTCCACTCTGGGCAGTGTGTACAGTCCACAGTGGGCACTCTTGGCAGTGTACAGTGTCCACTCTGGGCAGTGCGTACAGTGTCCACTCTGGGCAGTGGGTACAGTGTGTCCAGTGTCCACTCTGGGCAGTGGGTACAGTCAGTGTCCACTCTGGGCAGTGTGTACAGTCAGTGTCCACTCTGGGCAGTGTGTACAGACAGTGTCCACTCTGGGCAGTGTGTACAGTCAGTGTCCACTCTGGGCAGAGGGTACACAGTGTCCACTCTGGGCAGTGTGTACAGTCAGTGTCCACTCTGGGCAGTGGGTACAGCCAGTGTCCACTCTGGGCAGTGTGTACAGTCAGTGTCCACTCTGGGCAGGTGTGTATAGTCAGTGTCCACTCTCGGGAGTGTGTACAGTCAGTGTCCACTCTCGGCAGGGTGTTTAGTCAGTGTCCACTCTGGGCAGTATGTACAGTCAGTGTCCACTCTGGGCAGGGTGTGCAGTGTCCACTCTGGGCAGTGTGTACAGTCAGTGTCCACTCTGGGCAGTATGTACAGTCAGTGTCCACTCTGGGCAGGGTGTGCAGTGTCCACTCTGGCAGTGGGTACAGTCAGTGTCCACTCTGGGCAGTATATACAGTCAGTGTCCACTCTGGGCAGGGTGCGCAGTGTCCACTCTGGGGCAGTGTGTACAGTTAGTGTCCACTCTGGGCATGGTGCACAGTGTCCACTCTCTGGGCAGAGAGAGACAGACAGACAGAGACAGAGACAGACACAGAGACAGACAGCCAGCCAGCCAGACAGCCAGACAGACCGATCGACCTACAGACTCAGTGACAGAAAGAGAGACGACCGAAACGCAGAGACACTAACAACGAGGCATGGACACAGGCAAGCAATTAGTCGCTCGATTTATTCTGCTTCCCCTCCCTCTCTGTCCCTCATCTCCCCATCCCCCTTCACGTCTACCTGATTCTGCTCCATTCTTCTCCCTCAACCCCCCCCCCCCCCCCCAACACACACACCCACCCCAGTTTAACACCATTCCCCCCCCCCCCCCCCCCGCCATTAGATTGTTCGTCTTTGTATTTGTCTGACTTTATTCGAGTTTTAAAAGGCTGTGCCAGTATTGAAGGAAAGTTACTCGGTCAGGTTTTCGTATGGGAGCAAGAGTTACCCTACTTGTTTATTGTTTACTGTTCCTTGCCTCATTTCATTTTCAATACCATTTTCATGGCACCCGATCTCCTTGCTAAGTCAGCATCAGCCCAAAATACCAGTTAATAAACCCAGCCAGCTGACTGCCCTCTTTCGGCTCCGCCTCCAGGCAACCAACTCCTACACCGGGACTGCCAGCACTCTCTGAACACCGCCTTGGAAAGTGCTGAAGGCTTGTGATGACCTGTTCGCTGAAACGTCGCTTGGAATGCGTGTGTGTGTGTGTGTGGGGGGGGGGGGGGGGGGGGGGGAAGGGGAGGAAGCCCTTGGTCAGCTATGCTACTATAAACAGGGGGGTCATACACTGGAGGGAGGTTTGCCCAGCGGGCTTCCAGGTGTGATCTGGAAACGTTTACTGTAGGGATCGGATCGGGAAGGTCGGGACGGACCTGCCCCAACCAGTACCAGCAA
>JADBJO010000379.1:92500-147500 GCA_016801955.1 Conus betulinus
CCCACAGAAGCTGTAGATCATGTTGCCTGTGTCAGGTCTGATCATTGTGAGGAGGCTGGGAAGAGGAGGAAGGGAAGGAAAACGGGGGCACGCGCGAGAGGAGGGGTGAGAGGTAGTGGGACGGGGGTGTTAGCGCTTACGAGCACATCGCAGACGGGACACATCAATTTCACCTATTCCAGTTTTACCTATTCCAATTTCACCCATTCCGGTTTCACCCATTCCAGTTTCACCTATTCCAGTTTTACCTACGGTCTCAGGAAGGCCAATTTCACCTACTGTGCTGTATCTCAAGGGTCAATTTCACCTACTGTAGTTTTTGCGCTACACGAGGGACCTACCGACAGCCTACCAATGCATTAAGCGTGGGTAAAAATACACGTGAAAGCAATGCCTTTCAATTAAAAATACTTTACTTTTTAAGACTGTACATAGATATCACATTCACATTTCAAACACTTAACAAAAGTACGAGTTAGTGAAGTTATGAGAAAAGACTGAGTCAATTTCACATTGAAAAATAAAAAAAAAAAAAGTCGGCAAGACGACATGCAGAGACAGAACAAGAAAAATACAGTTCACAGGTCCACAGGTCGTTGGTGAAATCTGACGGCTTGCCAACCCCGAGGTAGGTGAAATTGGACTTTTGGCATATTCTGTAAAAAGGAAAGGAACAGCTGAGTAGGTGAAACTGCACGGGTCAGGGGCAGCCATCTTGCTGATTTGAATAACAAAGCGTAGGTGAAACTGGAATAGGTGAAATTGGACGCCCCCTTGCAGACAAGGGGAGGGGTGGGCATGGGGTGTCAGGTAATGAGTGAATGGCGAGATCAGTGTCAGCAGAATTATGCCCGACATCATCACCGAGGACTATGGGGCTGATCAGAAAACAAAACACAGACTAACAACTGTCAATGGTGCTTACTACATATTACATCCAAAATAAACTCACTACGAAGTTGGGCTGATCAGAAAAAGAACATAGACTAGCAACTGTCAGTGGTACTACATAGTACGTCCCAAATGAATTTAGGGCTAGGGTTAGGGTTACAAGTCTCTGTTCTCCTTGTATAGTGTTTTTGAAGAGAATCGTTACTCCATGGGCGTGCACGTGCAAGCCTGCATTGTGCATGTCTGTGCACTGCTCTGTTCAGAAAGGAAATCGCTCACACTGGAAGAGAAATGAGCGGGGGAGGGTGGAAAAGGGGCGATGTGGTACACTGATTTTCTAGATTCCCTAATGCCTCCCAGCTGAAATGAAGTCGCTTGCCCTCTCCGACTGAGGTCACCTACCGACTTGAATGTGTCGTGGCCCTTTTGCGTTTTTTGAGCATTCTCCATTTGTCGGTTCTCTATGTAAAACTCAAACGATATCAAGTACTAACGGAAAGCTCAGTCTAGAGTATAGCAAGACAGATCCAACATTGGACTGAGGGGTGCTTTAGGAAAACTGGAAGTAAGGGGCTCCCCTATTCAAATATACTATAGGTAGGTCTAAATTCTATCAAATACAAACTCAAATCAGTTGTTTTCTAGTTAAATGCTTCTCTATCTACGACGGGGAAAAACAGAAAAATCATGTCTGAAGGCGAGTGAGTGTCGAAAGTAGGAGCTCCTGAACTCAAGTTTTGTCATCTTTCTCCTGTCTTTGGTTTCTTGCTTAGGGCTTCCATCCCCTACCTTCCCCTCTCCGACCGTCCCCTCCCTCGTTACACTCTAGCGCTACTCCCCTCCCCCTCCTCCTCCCCCATCTCCACCGTTCTGCACACGGTTTCAGTGTAAAGAATAGATGCGGAAAACACACACACACACACACACACACACACACACACACACCCTCTCTCTCTCTCTCTCCTTGGAGAGATGATCGCCATCAACACCCCCTTCACCTGCAGAACCTGCCAGTGGCACGGCCCTACCCCCTAGCTGCAGGCTGGACCAGCCTCCAAGAACTCCATTCTCACCCACCATCACTGCCTGACACTAGCAGCTGAGGGCACTGCTCCTCCTCCTCCTCAAGCTTCAAATCCTGAACTGACTTAAAGACACGCACACCCCCATCCTCGCCACTCCCCTCTTGTCACATCCCAGCCCCCTTCCACCACATGCACCCACATCCGTCCAGTGGCTGTAGGCCGCTAAATTCTACAGGCGAACCAAAAGAAAACCTTCCTCCACGCTCGGGACTCACCAGGCACTGACACGGATGAGCAGCTGACCTTGGGCGGGTGAGGGTTGTGGCCTGCGCTGCTCCCTCATCATCCTGGTCCCCCCGAACCCCGCCAGCACCACGCACCGCATCGTCTTCACCTCCTCCGCTTTCTTCTCCTCCTCGTTCACCTTGTCTTCCTCCTCCGCCTTCCCTCGGCCTTGGGGTCTCCTCGGCGTTGGCCTCAGTGGCAGGGGCCCCTTCCGTGGCCGGTGTCTCCTGTTCTCCTGGCATGCTGGTCGATCAGGATCAATGCGCCCCACGGATCTGAATCGGTGTTCCGAGACTCAGATCGCCAGTGAATCACATGAACAGACCGCAAGTGTGAGCGGTTTCGGGGGAGGCCAAGTTTCACGCACAGTTAAAGTGATGTGTGACGGCGTTTCGTGACTTCAGCTCAGATGGAAAGTGCTTTCCGCTCTTCTCTACGGTTTGACTGTCGCAGGGTGAGGAATTGCGACAAAATGTAAAAAAAACACCTGGAGTCTTCAAGACAACAGATTTCTTGGAACTAACCACCTCCGGGCTGTGTCCACAAGTTTCCGCACGGCCTGTGAGCCCCTAAAACTGCAGCACACATATGCTGTTGGCTCCCACTCCGCTGTCAGTGCAGTCGCAGTCTGACGACAGCAATGCTCACCCTGCACGCCGCGCGTTTCAGGTGCACGCGAATCACGAGACACTTTCAGCTTACGTCACGTGACCAGTGATTGGGGGAGGGACACAATGTCACTGTAGTAAACTCGACGACAAAATCGTGAGTGGCAGCACGAAGGTGCATCTGCCTTTCGACAATTAACAAGCGTCACGGCCCGTTCGCTAGCTTCGACCTGTCAGCAAATAAGTAAAAAGGAAGAAAAAATAAAAGAAAGAAAGGAACAGTACGGCTGTGTTATCCACCATCGAAGTGGCGGGCAGTCTGCATACAATATACCGGGCTGTCGTTTGGTATAAACATGAGCTCCGTTAACCTTGAAGAAAGTATGCCAAGGCAATGAATGTGAGGAGAAAAACAGCGCAGCATGGCTCAGCTTGGGGGGGGGGGGGGGGGAGGGAGGTGGGGTGGCACAATGACAAGCAAGAGATCACATGACGGATCTTCCGGGTTGGGGAAATACACGAAAGTTAATGACAGTAGGCTTTCGAAAACTCAACTGAACTCTCTCTCTCTCTCGGGGGGAAACACACAGGGCGGGGCACGCACACAATAACATAGGTTATTAGACTCTCTCTCTCTCTCTCACACTCACGGATCTTCCGGGTTGGGGAAATACACGAAAGTTAATGACAGTAGGCTTTCGAAAAACTCAACTGAACTCTCTCTCTCTCTCGTTCAAACACACATTAGCGCGCACGCACACAGCATAACCATAGGTTATTAGACTCTCTCTCTCTCTCTCTCTCTCAATCAATCAATCAAACACACACAAGGGCAGCATTCAAAGTATTTCAGGTGGTGTCCTGGGTATGTTTGTGGCGCCAAACGCAGGGAGGGGTGGGGGTTAGGGACCTCCCCCTTCAAAAATATTTGGGGGGAAGGGGGACCTCCCCCTTCAAAAATATATTGGGGGGAAGGGGGACCCCTCCCCCTTCCCTCTGTGTGTGTGTGTTTGTGTGTGTGTGTGTCCGCCTGCCTGCCTGATTGTTTGTTAGAAGAGGAAGGGCAAGGGGAAGGACTGCAGCGTGTGTTTTGCGTGTTTGCGGTCTGCACATGCGCACTTGCGCGCAAGAAGGGGAACGGGAGGGAAGAGACAGTCAGACAGACAAAACTCAACAGACAGAGGACCAAACAGAGGTCAGACAGACAAAACTCAACAGACAGAGGACCAAACAGAGATCTGCAGCAACTATCAGAAAAATAATCCAGGGAAACAGTTTTCTTAACATGGGCTCTCTGTGTCTCTGTCTCTCTCTTTCTCCGTCTTTCTGTCTGTCTGTCTGTCTGTCTCTCTCTCTCTCTCTCTCTCCTCTCTCACACACACACACACCTCACACACACACACACACTCTCTCTCTCTCTCTCTCTCTCTCTCTCTCTCTCTCTCTCACTCACTCACTCACTCATTCACTCGTGCACGTGCACGTGTGTGTGCGTTTATTAGTTTAGTATTAAGTAATACGCAATTTCAAAAGGATTATAATCCAAACAAAACCTTAGGCAGTAAAAAAAAAAAAAAAAACGAACAAGAAAAAAAAAAAACCTTTACCAACATTTGTTCTCAAAATTCTGAAACACGAACGTTGTATGTATACTCTTTCATAGATGTACGTGTATGCACACTCTTTCATAGATGTGTATTTTTTTTTTTTTTTGTCCTTCAGTTTTACGACAACTCTGAGATTTCCCCCCCCCCCCCCCCCCCCCCCCCCCCCCCCCCCCCCCCGTGCCTCACTTTGGGCGTCAGGACTGGTAGAGGTGGACGGATGACGTGGTTATCGTTAAACCGGGCAGCCACCGGTCTGGTGTGATCTCTGTGCTTTGCTTCTTCTATGCATGTGGTATCTCTTTGGGCAAAATTCCTACCTGGCGACGCCCATCCTCTCCAGGTTGTTGGGTTTACTCCCCACATACAGCAGGTAGTCCTCAATCTATATGGACACCTGTAGTAGGGGAGAGTCACTCACCAGACCAGTGAAATGATCCGATAATTCTGACACATTCTCTGCTTCTGCCAAGAAGAGTGGGAGAACAATGGGAGAGTGTACAGAGAAGGGTGTGGTCCTGTATACAGTGAGAGAACAACGGGAGAGTGTACAGAGGAGAAGGGTATGTCCTGTATACAGTGGAGAACAATAGGAGAGTGTACGTACAGAGGAGAAGGGTGTGTCCTGTATACAGTGGAGAACAATAGGAGAGTGTACGTACAGAGGAGAAGGGTATGTACTGTATACAGTGGAGAAACAATGGGAGAGTGTACAGAGGAGAAGGTATGTCCTGTATACAGTGGAGAACAATGGGAGAGTGTACAGAGGAGAAGGGTATGTCCTGTATACAGTGGAGAACAATGGGAGAGTGTACAGAGGAGAAGGGTATGTCCTGTATACAGTGGAGAACAATGGAGAGTGTACAGAGGAGAATGGTATGTCCTGTATACAGTGAAGAACAATGGGAGAGTGTACAGAGGAGAAGGGTGTGTCCTGTATACAGTGGAGAACAATGGGAGAGTGTACAGAGGAGAAGGGTGTGTCCTGTATACAGTTGAGAACAACGGGAGGAGAAGGGTGTGTCCTGTATACAGTGGAGAACAATGGGAGAGTGTACAGAGGAGAAAGGTATGTCCTGTGTATAGTGGGGAACAATGGGAGAGTGTACAGAGGAGAAGGGTATGTCCTGTATACATTGGAGAACAATGGGAGAGTGTACAGAGGAGAATGGTATGTCCTGTATACAGTGGAGAACAATGGGAGAGTGTACAAAGGAGGAAGGGCATGTCCTGTATACAGTGGAGAACAATGGGAGGAGAAGGGTGTGTCCTGTATACAGTGGAGAACAATGGGAGAGTGTACAAAGGAGAAGGGCATGTCCTGTATACAGTGGAGAACAATGGCAGGAGAAGGGTGTGTCCTGTATACAGTGGAGAACAATGGGAGAGTGTACAGAGGAGAAGGGCATGTCCTGTGTATAGTGGAGAACAATGGGAGAGTGTACAGAGGAGAAGGGTATGTCCTGTATACAGTGGAGAACAATGGGAGAGTGTACAGAGGAGAAGGGTATGTGTGTATACAGTGGAGACAATGGAGAGTGTACAGAGGAGAAGGGTATGTCCTGTATACAGTGGAGAACAATGGAGAGTGTACAGAGGAGAAGGGTATGTCCTGTATACAGTGGAGAACAATGGGAGAGTGTACAGAGGAGAAGGGCATGTCCTGTATACAGTGGAGAAGAAAACAAACATGCACAATGAGTAAGATTCTTAGTCAACAGAAACACAAAAAAAACGCTGTGCTGGGATGCTTTCCTATTTCCATCAGGATTATAACCACACACCTGCGAACGAATAATTCAACATCATAATAGTGCGAATATACGCTCCCTCATCAGATCATGATGATGACCACATTGAAGTAGAAAGACACTCGTGGAGAGCGTGGCAGCAGAGAGTCCTCAGAAGAGAAGCCCCCTTCAAGCAAGTGTTTCGGCCCTTAACTCCTGACACTCTAGGGGGATGGGCCACACCCGGTTCATGACTCCGGATGTCCCTCTGTTGCACTTTTTTTCCCCATTTCGGGACGAGCCATGGCTGGGATTCGAACCCATGCCCTTCTGGACATGCTCATTTTCCACTTAATGACTCGCGCACTAACCACTGAGCCACCTGATATTTGTAGGAAATTTAAGCCTTATGAAGTTCACTTTTGTTCCTCCTTGACCAGATCCAGCTTGAACACCTCTCTGCTGCTTCTGCCATTGCTTTCAGGGCTCTGTTTTTTTTCCCTCCCTGCAACTGGAGCTGTTTCATGAGGCTGTATGCAGACGTTCCTACAAACCCCCCAGCTCCAATTTCTGCTGTGAGGACTTTGACCTGATAGCCTTCTCTCCTCAGGCTGTTTGCCAGATCAGCATACTTTTCATTCTTGTAGGTTTGAGCTGCCTCCATTCTGTTCTCATATGGCACCGTGAGCTCGATCTCGATCATGATCAGCTGCTTGGTTGACTGAGAGTGGACTACTGTGTCTGGTCTCATGCCACTCTTGCTGATGATCTCTGGATGACTCTTCCATTCTGGGAGGTCTGCAGTGCACTCCCAGTCATCTGCCCCGTCCAGCAGACTCTGCCTGCATGTTCCGAGTGGCACTGTTGTTCTTGGCCATGATTCGCTGCCTCCTGCCGTGAAGAATGTTGCCGGTGCTTTTGGAGTCCTGATTTTCCCTTTTGTGGTGTTGGTACTAGCCCCAGACTACTTGTAAATCTCTTTGAGCACTTGGATGTGCCTCCATGTGTACCTTCCTTGAGCCAGGGCTCTTTACATGAGCTAAGGACATGCTCCACTGTTTGTTTTCCATGGCAGAGGGGGCATGAAGGATCGTCTGTTTTTCCCCACTTCACAGGTTTGCATTTGAGGGCAGAAGGTCATATGCAGATCTGAGAATGAAGCTGATCCTGAGAGGGGCCATGTGCCAAATGTCATTCCAAGTGAGACTTCTTTGGAGTGCATTCTCCCACGTTGTCCATTGCCCTTGCTGGCTCTGCTGGACTGCTTTTTGGAGTCTTTTTTGGTCTTCTTCTTTTCTCATCTCCTGAATCATCATGTCTCTTTTGGCTTTTCCTTTGGCCTTTGACCACCATTCAGTTTAGGTCATTCCCAGTCCTTGTCTGTTGGTCTGTGTGTGTCCTGTTTTCTCTGATCTAGAGACTTTCTTTTGCAGAATCCATCGCCTCTTGAACTTTCCATTTTCTGCCTGTCTTCAGCTGGGGCTTGATTGCTTCTACCACCTTGTCTCCTGATACTCCCATTAAACTCCCATGTCCAGTAAGACTGACAAGAAAGACATCCTTCTTGTTCAGGGTGAATGGAATGCCAAGGCTGGCGCAGGCGCCCATAGAAGACGGAAAGAATGTCTGCAATCCCTATCGCAATGAGAACACCAATGACAGAGGAATACGCCTACTAGAATTTGCCGGTGAAAATGACTTGGTTCTTGCCAACACTCTTTGTAAGCATGAAGAATTCCAACGATGGGACACGGCACTCCTCAGAACGGTCAGTACCACAGCCAGACAGACGATGTCCTTGTGAAGATCCGGTAAAGGTCTGACATCAACAGGGCTAGAACCAGGACATTGCCAGGAGCTGACGTTGATGGCGACCATTACCTTGTCATAATGAACTGTAAAGTACGCTTGAAGAACAAGACGTGAGAGTGAAAAAAAGAAGAAGTCTCAAAATCCATTATGACAAAATTAATGATCCCGACATCATTGAACAGTCCCATGCAGCCTTAGGAGGAAAGTTTGTCCCGTTATTCTCTTAGAAGACATTGAAACCCTCATGAACACTTTCATGTGATGACTGAAACAGCAACTGATTTCCTAGCATTAAACAGATGGAAATCGATATCATATACCTCAAACAAAATCTTGGTGATGTGTAACACTGGAGGACCTTAAAACCGCTCGAGAAGACGATGGGGGTGAGAAACACAGTGCTGTGAAAAGGTAATCAGTGAAAAAAAACGAAGAACGCAAAGGAAAGCAGGATCGAACAACAATGTGAGGACATTAAAACAAAACCTCGACAGCATAAAACTGAGAAAGCTTTCAATATTTTGAAGAATGTAATCAAACAAAAGCAAAGTAAAGTCGGCACCATTCAAGACAAATATGGCAGCTGCCTCACACAGGCAAAGGAAATCATTAAAAGGTGGATTGGACATTGCCCTAAACTCTGCGACAAACAGGACACAGGGAATCCAAATGTACTAACAGCACAAAAGTCAGCAAATGAGGATGACTTTTACGAAATTCCCTGAAGAAGTCACAGTACGGTGAAATCAATGAAATGCAAAAAAGCTGCATGTATTGACAACATACCTGCAGAACTCATAAAAATGGCGGAGGCGTATTACCTGATGTCCTAAGCGCTATTTGCAAGAAAATCTGGCACACTTAGAAGTGACCAGTCACGAGTTGTCACCCTTCGCAGGAGACGAAATGTCCAGGACTGCCAGAGCTACTGCGCTATATATCCTGATGGGTGACGCCAGCAAACTCATGCTCAGAATCATTCTCACTAGACTGCAACCACAAGCAGATACCGTGACTGCTGAAGAACAGGATTCCGCAAAGACAAATGTACCATCGAATCTACGCACCCTTCGCGAAAAATGCCTCCAGCACTAGAGCGAGTTCTACCATGTCTTCACAGGCTCCAAGAAGGCGTTCGACGGAGTCCTGTAGTAGGCGCCTTAAGCCACATCAAGAAATTTAAGTCAGGGCAGAAATTCATCAGCACAAACTGGCGACTGTATCCCAAACAGACTGGCGCGATGCCATGCAGGGTGCTGAATATTACATGATGATACAGCAACAAAATGTGTATTTTGCCCTTTTTCAACGAATCAAAACAGCAATCATCACACACACACACACACACACACACACACACACACACACACACACACACACACACACACACACGCACGCACGCACGCACGCACGCACGCACGCACGCACGCACACACACACACACACACATGCGCCCGCGCGTGCTCAAGCCCAGGGACAGACAGACAGACAGACAGAGGAAGGACAAGGAGAGAGGGACTGAGAGACTGCAGACTTAGACTTCAAATGGTTTATTGTACTTCGGCCATAGGCGCATATGCAAACCTCTTGATATTCCTTAGCAAATAAACATAATCATATGCATGGCAAATATACGCCGAGATTTGCATTATGATTCGTGTCACACTTATGTCGCTAACATTGAATGTCTTGCTGACGCAATATTATCACGAATGAAGACAAAACTGAGACTTTCTGCTCACGAAAAAAAAAAACCAACAACATCGGTTCAGTTATTGGCAAAACGATTCCTGATTGACAAAACGATTTCTGTTACTAAACGTACGGTGAATAAACTTTGCTAAAGATGTAATTATCTGTGCTACTTTAAAAAAAAAAAAAAAAAAAAAAAAAAAAAAAAAAAAACTGGTCCATTGAACGTGTAAAGGGATCGATAAATTTTTTCCTCAAATCTGAGTAGTACTGGGCATCAAACAGAAAGTTATATTCATTTTTGAAGTGATCAAAGCAGACAACGCAGTTCTTGCTGACAGGAAAAACGTCGTATATGTTCAAATTATTATTGACCATTAATACACCAAGTCGGAGTCGTATGAATGCTTCTCTGAAACAGTGGACATCAATGTCTGAAAACTATACCTCAGCTTCAAATACTCTTTGGAAAGAACTCAGCATTTTCAAAACGCTCTTTGTCCGTCATAGCTCCAGTGTATACATAGCAATTAACCTACCGTTTTCTGTAAACCCAGAAACGTCTTTGCAGCCGTCACTCCCTGAAACAACGAAACAAACTGGAAATAGCTACCTGCTACATACCACTTTTCTGACGTTTGACCTCCAACATTTTGTTGCATCGTAATCCATGTGAAAGAGCATCTTGTATGCTTTATGAGATTGTCTATGTTCTTGGAGCTGTAAAAAGCGGGACCAATACTCTATATATCTTATGTAAATGACATTCTAAAGTGGCATTCTGCCGAGTTCTAAATTGATAAATCTGTTTAGAGTTAGTATTAGTAAAACCTTTAAGCCTTTTGCGTGCTACGAGATGAACTCGCTTTATATTTTGTAATGTTTGGTAACCCTGTGTTTCATATTTGTACATCAGCATTGGTCAAACCTTTTGATCGGAAAATGTTTTAGAATGATTTTCTTGCCATTTCTTTATATTTCTTAAATGCCCTATATCATGAATATAAGGTTGTTATCGCTTTTGTCTCTAAAAGGTCATGCTTTGCTTATCACTAAGAATAATTGTGAACAAGAGATAAGGTAACTACAACTTCAAGCCCGCTGTCTCCATAATAAACCAGTTCTCACGTTTGAATAGATAGCCACCATTCCTAAACACCATAACCTTGTGCTTTTTTTAGTATTGATTTGGAGTTTCAAATTTTACACACACACAAAAATAACCTTGAAAGTTGAATCTGCACACCAAACTGCTGTTGCAGCTAACAACGCAACATCAGCGCGAATAGAAGGATACACAAGTTCTGTAAGATATGGCAGGAGCTGCATGCCATGATGGCCTGTGTCTGTGATCTGAGTGAGAATTTAATAAATGAAAAATGAAAAAAAAAAGTTGGGCTGAGACCACACCCTTGACGTGCACCCCTGGGCAGTAACACACACACACACACACACACACACACACACACACACACACACACACACACACACACACACTCCCAAACACACACACACGCACGCACGCACGCACGCACGCACGCACGCACGCACACACACACACACACACACACACACACACACGGAGCAGTCACCATTTACTTCAAAACATTATACTAATGAATTATTTATAGCTGAGAGCGTACGGAAAAAGATATATTTGATTCCCTTATCATTTGAAATAATGCTGCATGATTTACTGAATCAAAGGCATTTCAGAAATCAACAAAGGCGACATAATATTGGTGTCCCTTTCTCCACTCAAACACTTGTGGACTATCTGATCAGTTGTGGCTTTGGTTTTACGGAAACCGGCTTGGTTTTCTGAAACACTGTCATTCTCTTCTGACAATTTGCATAGTCTTATGTTCAGAATGGATTTAGAAATTTATTGATAGTACTTAATCAGAACACTTCCCTATCATTGTCAGCTAGATGAATATCACCCTTTTTTAAAAATTGGTATTATAGCTTTTGCCCATTCTGTAGGAGAACATTAAACGCTTTAGCTAGAAAGCTTATCCTTTGTTGTTCACTAACATTTACCATATCTGCAGTGATGACAATCTTTACCACAAGACCTGCCATGATTTTGCTTCATAACTGCATTTTGAATTTCATCCACTGAGATTTCTTCACTGACGACGTGATCTGATTCGTTCGTCATCTTTTCTTGATTAACTCGAGCATTTCTATCACTATTATTTTTATCTGCTTTGCAAACACTCTCAAAATGGCGGCTCCATTCTGAAGAGTCAATTCTGTTACTAGCAGTTTCTGATTATTTCAAGTCATTTACATGTCCCCAAGATACTTATGTGAACGTGTTTTCATTGCGAAAGCAAGGCACATAATTTCTTGACACGAAACCCAGTTTCCTCTGAATGCAAAGCACTGGTCAGTATCCATTTTCCCCTTTGACAGCTTCATCTCCCAGGCCTTCCGATGGCATAGCTCACACGTCGCTCATGTCGGCTCCCCCATACCCACAACCACTTCGAACTTCGTTTCTGCCATGCCCCCCCCATCAGCGCCAGCAGGTCACGGGGAATTCTCCTTATCACAGCGATCTGAGGCAGCCATCACTGAGAACAGACACCACACATTAGCTGAGGCTCTTCGGTAGTCCTTGCTCTGACCTTTACATACACAGAACAGTATTAGACCTATTACAGCTCCTGCTGACGGAAAGACTTGCTTCGCACATCTGGCCCATTCCTGGGCAGTCCCATGAACTTGGCAGTACTGATTTTTTTTTTTTTTTTTTTTTTTTTTTTTTTTTTTTTTACAGAAATTCTCCTCAGACATTAATGGAGAGGAAATCGAAACTAAGACTACCACGAGACCGAGACCAGGACATGAAGGGCCACAGAATTTGAAACTTTTTTTTTTTTTTTTTTTTGTCTTTGGTAATGAAAATAAGTGAGAGTGGCGACGACCAATTATATCTAAGAACTAATAACGGGGCTATAACGCACATTTCTGGTGTTATGATCCACCCCACAATCAGGAGACGCAAACCCTTGCAGGAATGGTAAGAAATTCGACCAGAACTGCCAGAGACACACCATCTAAACAGATGAAACCTGACTTAGATTTATGTGTGGTTCCAATGTTCTTGTTTGATCCGACAACACCTGAACTGAAGCGACTATAGAAGGGCCGGGGCTGGGCGTATCTACGTATGTAGATGTGGTGTGCTCACACAGGGGGGGGGGGGGGGGGGGGGGGGGGGCGTTGGGGGGAGGGGAGAGTTTGCCAGGTAGGGCTGGTAGGGCTGAGCCTTCGACCACCCGACCGAAAACCCTGACACTATCATTGCATGGTGTGGAGACTGGCAAAATCGCGTAACACTTAGTAACATAATGAAGTGTTACGTAGTGATCCAGATTTGAAAGACGTTTACTGGTGTAACCCCTCCCCACTCCCTCTTCGTTTGTTTCTTTTTCTTTTCTTTCTTCTTTTTTCACATCTGCTGCACAAGTAAGTGGGCCACTGAAAACTGTACTATTCACTCTAACTCTGAACGGACCCGCAGAAACTTGATTGTCTGGTATCAGAGCAGGTCAATGTTTCAAATGATCAGTGCTCGCTACATCCTCTCATGATGCCCCCACCGGAACTGTGTGGAGATCACAGGAAATATGGCATTATCTAAAGGAAACACATAATCCTATGTGTGTTCTTAATTTGACATGACGGAAATGCATACACACACATGCGTACACGCCCATATACAAAGACACACACATATATGTACACATACATATGTAGATATGTGTGTGTGTGTGTGTGTGTGTGTGTGTGTGTGTGTGTGTGTGTGTGTGTGTGTGTGTGTGTGTGTGTGCTCATACAAACTCACAAATTACACACACACACACACACACACACACACACACACACACACACACACACACACACACACACACACACACACACACACACACACACATATGCACACGTACTTCTGCACACGCACACAAACCTGTACATAGATGTAGGCACACACGTGCACACACACACACACACACACACACACACACACACACACACACACACACACACACACACACACACACACACACACACACACACACACACACACACACACACACAAACAAACAAACAAACAAACAAAACAAACACGTGCCCGCACACATACACACACAAGCGCGCACACACGAATGCGCGCGCGCGCGCGCGCGCACACACACACACACACACACACACACACACACACACACACACATACACACACACACACACACATGCGCACATGCACACACATAGGCTCGTGCCCACACATCCATACACACATGTGCACATTCACTATACACACATACAAAAACAAAAACAAAACACACAACAACAACAACAACCAATGTTAGGCAGGCACTCAAGGTCTGACCAGCGCACTGGGCTGTCGGAGCCACGAGACCCTCTTCTTCGGTTCTCTCTTCTTAGTTGCTATAGTTCATTCATCCATCAACTTAATCTAAAATAATGCGTAGCGTGGTTTCAAAACTCAGCGGATGTGGTGTAGCGTAGTGTCAAGCCCTCCATGTCTCCAGGAAGAGAAACACACTAACTGGCACGTACAATCTTCATGGCCAAAGCCTCAAAAGATAGAAGAGACAAAGTACCTGGGGTCACCATCTCCCAAGATCTCAGTTGGGACACCTACATCTCCAACACAACAAACAGGGCAAACAAGACCTTAGGGTTTCTCAGGCGAAACCTGAGAGTGGGCTCCATCAACATCAAGGAAACAGCCCACAAAGCCCAAGTTCGCCCCACTCTTGAATACGCCGCACCTGTCTGGGACCCCTACAATGCCCAAAAACATCGACAACATAGAAAAAGTCCGACGCCGTGCAGCTCGATGGGTTGTGAACTGCCACCGTCACACCACAAGTGTCGATTCATGCTGACACACCTACAGTGGTCCGCCTTAGCAGACAGAAGAAGAGCAGCAAGGCTGACCACCTTCTTCAAAATCATCGAGAAGAGGTCAGCATCGACACCCCTTTCGGGCCCACACCTACCACCCTAGCACGGTCTACAAGACAGTCACACAGGGAGACGTATCTCCTCCCTGCCTGCAAAACAAACCACAGAAAGTATTCCTTTTTCCCGAGGACTGTCAGGGGACTGGAACAGCCTGCCTCACGAGGTTATATCCTGAGCCTTGGTGGTGTGCTTCAAGGCCCAAATCTGACCAGCCAGTGCCCCCCACCCTCCCCCCCCCCCCACCCCTCCTCTACCACCACCATCCCACCCCACACGTCCCCCTACTGCCAGTTCTACATACCAACAACCCAGATTGTGGAAACCCCCAGTTTTATACTCATCAGAACCATCAAAATGATGATGGTGGATGTTCACAGAAAGAAGACGTATATGGCTAGCTAGTCGTTAAGAGAAAAAGAGAGGAAAGAGAAATGTAGAAGTACTTTTTTTGCGCTCTCCCTGTCTTCCGTCGAGTTATAATCAAGTTGGTTCCAGCGACATATGTATCCAGATCCAGATCCAGATGGACTAGTCCGCATGCAGTGACGCCTCCTTGATGAAACTGAAACTGAAACTGCCATGATGGAAGTTGGAACTGCGTGTAAGGTAATGTAGGCCTGTGTAGAATTAACGGTTTTTCTTTTTTTTTTTTTTTTTTTTTTCACGGAGAAATGATTGTATTTTACTGGAGTTGTGACGGTTCTATGCTGGTAGAACCAGCTGAACTGAAATGATTACAGTCTAGCCTGTCGAGAAGAAATCACCAGGTGAAATTGTCCTATCTTTAGGATAAAGTATTTTGTAACTTGACTACATTTTGTCAACACAGGAAGCAAAATTAACGTAGGAAAATTTTACTCTATGTTGAAATCCTTGTGTTCGAATAGGAATTTCTCACACCAAATTTTAGTCCGCAGTAAATTTCTTTGAGTGTAAAGAATTATGCTATACACCGGTTCAAATGACCTTCACCTAAGTAAGTCTTCCTCTGTTTCCGGAAGTGCCCTCTCCATGCCTGCTTCTTTCACTTTCCATCATGTCAGTATTTTCATTTTCTCTGGTTCTTGTATTAGCTGTGATCGTTTCAGCTGGTCTTCAATCAAAGGTCTTGATGTATGTTTGCACATGATTGTGTTTCCTGTTGCTTTTTTTTTTTGTTGTTTTTTTTTTTTTAATCTTCCAGTAATCGACCAACTTCAGTTTGTTGGAAACTCGATCAGTTCACGATGGGAAATGAAGTTTAAGGCGAAAACGTCCCATTGAAAGTCAAATATTAGGACCTAAATCGTTGAAATATGCCAACTTGTGTTTATTTTGGCATTTTTAGTGCTAGTTTCATAATTAGCATTGTTTTAATATATTGAATTTCGATTATCAATCGTGAATTTTAGATTACAAAGAAGTAGTTTGAGGCATTGCTATGCACATCCTTGACTCAGACTGCAGCCCAGAGCTGGTCGACAATCTGAGAACATAATACTGCCGCCCACGTGTGGGCGATAAGAAGGAAGTATTCTGAGAAAATATTAATCAGTAAATAGTGCAGCTATTTCTGCTGACAGGTGAAACCATCATAATCCAAACACCAAACTAACGCAGCTTAAGGTGAACAATCGCCTCATATGTCTACAGGTTGTTATCGCTATCAGACACAGAACACAACAGATACGTTCCACTAAGAAAGGAAATCAAGCTTGCCTGCAAGGAGACAATCACATATATACAGCAACAACAGCTGAAGAAAGGAACAAATACGAATTTAACATTTGTTCTTGACTAACAAAAATCTTTTGATCTTGAATATCATCTTCCAAAACACATTATACATGGAAATAAATGACCTTGGCATTTATGATATTGTGTTGTTACAGTGTAATTTCTTGTACATCAGATTGTGTTAACAGTCACTGTTCTCTTAATGACCCATTTCATTCATTATCTTTATTAATGATATGCCCGATGTTGTCGACTGCTATATCAAAAAATCTTTTCTGATGATGTTGATGTCCATGATGATTAAAGCAGATTCAGTTAGGACCAGAATAGTTCAGTTGGGAGGAAACCGAACTCATGATCCTGGTGATTCTGAGGCTGTGGTTTAAACACTTTGCTGGGCCATTTCAGTACCAGAGGATTTTTCTCTTGTAGTTGATGTGTTGTTTCCAACTCCTTAGAATATAGACAATTTTTGTTAACAGGTATGTAGAGTTAAACCAATATGCTGAATTCCGTGTTGAGGGTTGTGTTAATGTTTGATTTCTGTTATTTTCATTCCTGTCACCAAGAAACTGTAAGAGATTTTTTGTTTTTTGTCTTATTCATGAATTTATGAGTACATCTTTCTTCTTTCTTCTTCTCTTCTTCTTCTCTTCTTCTTCTTTTGGGTGTTTTTTGCTTTGCAGTTTAATCTTATTGGATGTAAGTTCTTTTTTCACAATGGAGAATTCTCATATGGACACCAGTTTTTGTCTTCAGTTAAGTGTGTGTGTGTGTGTGTGTGTGTGTCTGTGTGTGTGTGTGTGTGTGCGTCTGTGTGTGCTGTGTGTCCCAATGCTTATGTCACTTATCATAAAATGTCATTATCGTGTCCTAACCAACTGTCCATAATTCTTGTGTGAAGTCAAATATTTCATTTTCAGGTACAGCAGTAAAGAGTGGTGGGCATAAAGAACTTCCTCTGTCGTCACCACTACCATGACCACCACCATCAGCATGGTGTCGCTCCATCATCTGACACATGCTGTGTGCATTGTCATCATTGCCTTCCTCTTGAAGAAACATACAGAGCTGACCAATTCTCACAATCAGCTAATGCTGGAACTAAAAGAGTTGCAGTCATCCTGTGGTGGCATTAAATCTCCGCTGTCTGCACACACACATCCCCCACTGTGCCATGTTCAGCTCACTCCAGTCAGGTCACTCTGTCCATCCCATCACAGATCTGAAGATGTCTCCCACTGAAATTAGAAGTCACATCCAGACACGTTTTCAGAGCACAGAAATTCACCAAGTTCAGTGACCGGGTCCCAGGTTTATGCTGACAGGTTGGGATCCAGCGATGCGCGGTGTGGACGAGTTTGGTCGAACATCAGACCATGGTGGTAACGCTAACAGCGACCATACTGAGGTGGAGATGGAAGGCAGCACAGACTTTCAGTCTCTGTCCTTGTCTGGCCTGGCCTTGCAGCCGTCCATGTTTTCAAGTGAATCAGCGTCCCGAGGAGGGGGAGGTTGGGAGTCTGCCAGGCAAGGCATGGATGGTCGGACAGAGGCTGCTGACAGATCTTCCGTCAGCTTTCAGGCTACAGTGAGTCGTTGGAGAAAATCACCCATCCTCTTCCTCTGCAGGAGGCTACAGTACTGTGGGGGTCAGCAACAGGGGCAGGCATGCTGGGAAGGGAGAAGCAGTTGATGTCGACAATGACTTCTACCAAGGTTCGCGCAGTAGACACAGTGAGGAAGCAGATGAAGTGGATGTTATTGTGACAAGCACTGAGGGCAGTCTCAACAAAGATCTGTCTGCACATGGTATTGATTTCTCATTTCAGACTTTGAGGATTATGATGATGGAGACTTTGAGGAATGGGGAGGAACAGGAGACAAAAGAGGAAGAACCTCACCCTGCTTTTGGCAATGTGAAACTAGGGTGGTTGACAGACCAGGAGAAACAGGACATGTCAGTGGAAGGGTCTTCAGTGCAGTGCACAGGTCATTCCCTTTCAGACAGAATGTGTCGGTTCAGACATTTATGCTTCAATCCAGAGACTCAACAGTTTTGTGTGTTTTTTCCTCGGTCCCCGCAGTGTCCAAGACAATGTTCCTGCTCTCAGCCCTCACAGCAGGCCCTGTTAGAAATGAGCTCAGTGGAAGGCCACAGCGCTCAGTATTTCAACTACCTCACCCTGCCAGCGTCTGCTCTCCGCGACTTTCACATCGCCCCAGTTTGGGGAATGACCGTTATCTTCAAACGCTTCAAACCTGACAAACATCATGCATGTTTTTCATGATGACATTTTCCCGCTTTTCTACACCCTCATGTCTCTCCACATAAAACCAAATCCTGACAGCAGAAAATTCCCTATGTCACTTTTTTTTTGGCTGATGAGAACAGTGAGGGTGAATTCTATGACATGTATGACTTGTTTTCAGCTAAAGATACATTTACTCAAGGTAGTTTGATTGCCAGTCTGAGGAAAACAGGCAAGCCTCCAAGTCTGGTATGCTTCTCTGAGGCGCAGGTAGGGTTAGCCAAGACCACCACCTGGTATCAGTATGGGTTTTTCACCCCACAGGGACCCATCCAAACTCCCAGGTCCAATCCCATCAGTTGCACAGCGTCACTTCCTATCTACTTGATCGCTTTGCCCGGGAGTGTGCACTGTGTGGGGAGGGGGGTCACCTGGTGTTGATCTCACGGAAAGAGACACGGCGCATCTTGAATGAAATGGAACTGGTCATGGCCATCAGCAAAGAATTCAGGGTCAAGGTCAGTATGGCAAAGTGAAACATAAGATGTGTTCAAACGTATGTATGTAGACTTGTGATGTATGTGTAATGTAGCAAGTCAGTGAGAAATGCCAGGAGAGGAAGGCACTGCCAGAGACCGGCACGCTGCCCTTGACCTTCATCTGCATGCAGTAGCAGCGTGTGGTAAAGACTACTGCTCTCAGATGAGGCTTTTCAGCCACAGCTGACACTGCTCCAGCAGACCTGGTATCCTCTCACTCAAAACTGTGTGTGTGTGTGTGTGTGTGTGTGTGTGTGTGTGTGTGTGTGTGCATGCACATGCGTGCGCACCAGTGGAGATGTGAGATGGTGCTGAGAATATTAATGATTTACATGATCATGATAAATAAATGTGGGTAAAGATCCATTTGTGTACAAGTTTGTGAATTCAGAATTAGTGTGCACATGATGTATAAATTGGGGTAAAGATCTGCTCGAGTATGGTCACAAATTTGTGTCACAAACTTGAACCCACACATGTCTTTTCCCACATTCACACATCATCTGATTATGTTCATACCAATCATGAATCTTCCCAACTGTGCCTCTCTTCTGAAGATGAATATAATCCTGCTGAGAACTTGCTTCCCAAGAACAGTCTACATGTCATGATGTCATAGATGTGCATAGTATGTAAGAAATACCCTTTTCCATATTTTGCACCAACTTGTTGGTGTTCCCCTCTGGTTACCATTACCAATGTGATAATGCTTTAACTCATATTTGTATGTCTGTCAGTAACTTCTTTTAAAAACTTCAAAAGTGATTTTTCATTCAACTTTGTGGGGAACAGATAGTGGCTCAGGAATTAATCCATCAAAGTTTGGCACTATGCTGAGGATCTGAATCATAAAATGGATCCCAAATCCATACAGCAAGGTGGTTACAAAGTTTCCACTCAACGTGAACAGTGTGAAGTTACTGTTTGCCAATTGATAACTGTCAGTGAAGCAATATATTTTCATGGGTCATTAATCCTTTATCTATTTGTTTATTCAGATATACAAATATTGCTGCCTCATTTTGCTCATTTCTTTTTTGAGAAGAAATTACACAGGGAAATAACTCTTTAAGTTCATATCGACTATTACTTCTTCTGGCTGTAATGGAGGACTGAGTTGTCTAAAATGTCTTTCTAGTTCATCTTGTTTGTCCGTTTCCGGTTGGTTTGCTTTCTTTGATGGTTTTTATGTGTGTGATATAGTGTTTGAGGTGTGTGTGTGTGTGTGTGTGTGTGTGTGTGTGTGTGTGTGTGTGTGTGTGTGTAGTTTAAAGAGACAGCTGATTAAGTGTGATTTAGACTCCATTTCTTCACTTCACAAAGACTTGGAAACTTGGTTTAGACCTCATTTAAAATAGGCATCTGTGACATGAATGAGGAGCATTTTTTTTTAATGTGTCATATTATTATTCTATTTGTACCAGTGTTTTTTTTTAAAAAAAAAAAAAGGCTTCGTTTATGCATCACTTTTTTCCCTTGTCTCAGACAAAATACTTGTAATCTTAAGCATTTTTTTACATCGTAAATCACACCATTGGACTAGTCTACTGTGTGGGATATAGTTTTAAATGAATCAGTTGTTCCGTTAATCAGTTAATCACACACACACACACACACACACACACACACACACACACACACACACACACACACACACACACACACACACACACATGTGCACACATGCACACACATACACATACACACACACACACTTACACACCATGCATGTGCATGTGTACATGCAAACCCAATAAACTTATCACACATATAGACTATGCATGCAAAGATTAGCATACTACACTCTCTCCACACTCCATACACTTTTAATAACATTTTAAATCAACACACATTACACACCCCCCACCCCCACCCCTCCCACACACACACACACACACACACACACACACACACACACACACACACACACACACACACACACACACACACACACCGGCCCCTTTTACACCATGCATTTTTTTTTTTTTTTGTCCAAATTTGTTTGTCATCACACATATTCGTTTACACTCGTTTGCCTCTCTTTTTGTCTAAGATCACTGAAAAGTGGATAGACATTATATTAAAGAACGAACACACGTAGCCTCTCTCTCTCTCTCTCTCTCTCTGTCTGTCTGTCAGACACACAGACACACACAGACACACACACACACACACACACACACACACACACACACACACACACACACACACACATTTTGCAGTGCATAGATGTATTAAATATTTTGACTGTAGAAATAAGAATGTGCAGTGTGCAGTTGGTGTAAATATATTGTTCTTGTTCTCAAATGTTTGTCTATGACGTGTTTCATTGTAGTTGAAATGAAATGAGTGTGATGCCTAAAGATGAAGTAGCAACCAGGAATTCTTTTAACACACATGGTACACTTGACACATCCTAGGTGATGGTTGTGAGCCTGGAGACGCACGACCTGGCCGACATCCTTCCCATCGTTCACAGCTCGCTTGGCATTGTAGGGATGCATGGGTCACTTCTGGCGCTGGCTGCGTTTCTTCGACAAGGAAGTGTGATGGTAGAGCTGTTCCCCTATGCTGTGCGCCCAGAAAGCTATGCACCATATGCCACACTCAGCAACATACCGGGGATGTTCATCGCCTACCGGGCTTGGTCCAATCAAGAGGCAAATAGATCGGTGCCACATCCTGATTGGTCAGCAGAGTTTGGTGGCATTCAGCACCTGTCACCAAAACAACAGCAGGAAATTATATCCCAGGTGTGTGTGTGTGTGTGTGTGTGTGTGTGTGTGTGTGTGCGTGCGTGCGTGCGTGCGTGCGTGCGTGCGTGCGTGCGTGCGTGCGTGCATGTGTGCTTGTGTGTGTGTGGTTTAAATTACTTTTTCAGCATGAATGGATGATGTTTGTTGCTCAAAGAGATTTTGTGATTCATTGGGGGCTGGAGCAGTATGTGTACCCTGTGTAAGACAAATGTGTTTACGGTGTACGCCACAGGCTCATTGTGGTTTTCAAAACCCAAGCAGCCAAATACCATACTGACTTTGGTCGTTCTTCCTTTGTGAAGTGATCCTGGCATGTGACACCAGCCTGCCACAGTGCCAGTGCATGAAGCCTCCTTTTGCTGGGAATCAAGTACCAAATGGAATGATGTTCAGAGGAGAGTAAAAGTGTGGAAAGTGTATGAACCCTCCTTTTGCTGGGAATCAAGTACCAAATGGAATGATGTTCAGAGGAGAGTAAAAGTGTGGAAAGTGTAAGAACCCTCCTTTTGCTGGGAAACAAGTACCAAATGGAATGATGTTCAGAGGAGAGTAAAAGTGTGGAAAGTGTAAGAACCCTCCTTCTGCTGGGAAACAAGTACCAAATGGAATGATGTTCAGAGGAGAGTAACAGTGTGGAAAGTGTATGAACCCTCCTTTTGCTGGGAAACAAGTACCAAATGGAATGATGTTCAGAGGAGAGTAAAAGCTCGGAAAGTGCAGAGGAAGTAGATCACAACAGTCTTTAGCAAATAGATCTTGGTCTTTTCACAGGAAAGGAAATTCCTTGCTTCTTGTATTTACCTCACTGGCTTCTGGCAGCACTCAGGAAATCTTATTATCACTGTGATTGTAATCTTCAAGGGATCTCTTCCTCTCACTGCTCTCCCCCCCCCCCCCCCCCCCCCCCCCCTTCCCTTCACCACTTCCTCTCCAAGTTCAATCAGTATTATGCAAAACATTTATATATGAAATATTCATTGTAAGCCAATTTTAGAAAACACATGGCCCTCCTCATATGCTCTCTCTGTCACTCCCTATGTCTCTCTTTCTCTCTCACTCACTCTCTCTCTCTCTCTCTCTCTCTCTCTCTCTCTCTCTCTCTCTGTGTATGTCTGTCTCCTTCTCTTCATGTTCCTTTAACGTCCCTGTTCTAGAATGTAAACTTACATTATAATGATTTTTTTAATGTGTTTGTTTCTATCTCTGTGTGTGTGTGTATGTGTGTGTGTGTGTGTGTGTGTGTGTGTGTGTGTGTGTGTGTGTGTGTGTGTTGTGCATTATCTTTCATACAAATGCTTCTTTAATTAGAATCTATTCAAGGACATCTTCTGTTTATCTCAGATTTACCAGATTTATGCAGTCTTCAGACTTTTGTGTCAGTTATGATTCTTGGATGATAAACATTTGCACTCAGTTTTTCTTTGGAATGAATAATGTCTGCATGACTCTGCCCGCATTACTGTTAATACTATGTGCAGAAAAGGCAGGTATGAATTGATTGTCATTAGAACTTGTTTTGTTTTAAAAATGAGGGATGATACAGACTGACAAGAAAAGAGAATGTTTGAAAATGGCACACATTTCTGGGACAATTTCAAGTCAGTTGCCTGTTGTGAAGACTTTCCAGCAACATCTCTGAAATGGTTTTCAGAACAAGGGAAACGTAGGATCTAGTATTTTTCTGTTGAGTAGAATTCATTTGTGGATTTACCTGTTCATTTATATTTTCACTTTTTTCAAGATTCTTAAAAAAAAAAAGCTAGGAGTTGGTCCTGTAATACACTTTGCTTGGCAATGAAGAATCAGTGTTGCTGGCTGAATATTATGCACCAGGTGTTCAAATTCATTGAGGTTGTCATCCACAGATCTCAGAAAAGAGGACTTTTTGTCATTCTCTGATTGTTATTTTTCATTCATTCGTCCTGTTATTTTCATTCATTCGTCCCAAATGTTCACTATTCCATGTCATGTTCCACTCACAGTGAAACATATTCTTTTAGATTGTTGGTATTTGCACGATGTGAGACATAAACACTTTCCAGCCGAGTCCATGAAAACCCTGTTCAGAGATGTCCCACCTGACATGATCTTTGGGTTTCTGAGAGAGATCAACATTTTTCATCTGATCTAAGATTTTTCGGAAGAAAGATTTTTAACGAAGTTTCTGGTGTGTTTTTAGAAGATGTCTTTTAAAGAGATGTGTGAAAGTTTTTTTGTTGTTGTTTTTTGAAATGACTTGTGAGTTGATTTTAACATGGTGACAGCCCTGATATGGCCCTTAGCGGTCAGCTGGGCTATAAGCAACATTACCTTTGTTCCTTCCTTCACTATCATTCCTTTCTTTAATTCATCATTATTTTTTTTCTTAACTGAATACCAGTATGTAAGACCTTTTTTTTTTGTCAATTTTTGGCTTTGTTGATTTCAGCCTAATACTTATTTCTGTGTACAGAATGTGTAATGTGATTGTGTGTTCCCACAGGTGGAAGTGCCCCCGCATCTCTGCTGCGAAGACCCGTCCTGGCTGTACCACATCTTCCAAGACACGGATGTCAATGTCCCTCAGTGCTCTCCCTTCTCTCCTCTGCCTTGCAAGAGTCGGGCCCCCCCTCCGTGCTCTTTCCCTTCATCACCCTGGTCCCCAGTCACAGCACACAGGACCTCCACAGAACCTGCGCTGCTTTGTGGAGCGGTTGGAGGACCGCACTGCCTTAGTCTTGGAATGGGCTCCGCCATGGGATGCAGGAGGGGTGGGGAAAAGGGTGGAGTACAGTGTGGTTCTGCAAGAGGTGGACTCTGGAGGGGGAGGAAGGTGATGGAGGTGGGTGAGACTTTGAGGGTGAAGGTGAAAGGATGGAGTAAGAGAGGGGGTGGACTACCGGGTGTGGTTGTGGAGCCGGGTAGGGGGAATACATGGACATTTTGCTGCTGTCGTCCACTGTTCCACCAAATGAAGGAACGAGGGGTGGGGGGGGGGGTGGGGATGTGTTGGGGATGGTGTGATAGGGATTTGGTGAATGTTTCTTTTGTACTCTGAGGAAATGGTGGGGGTTTCAGCTTTTCTCCTCTGTTCTGCAGAAGAGGAGCAAGTGAAAGGTAGACAGTTTCACACTGTCCATTTTGCTCCAGAAAATATCAGGGTGGATGGGTGAATGATGTACAGGGTTGGTTGAGGTGGATGGATGAATGATGTACAGGGTTGATTGGGGGTTTGGGATGGCAGAGGTGCAGAATTTGTTTTTTCAATCACTTGTTGATTTTGTTTGTCTCGTGCAGTAAGATGACAAGATTAGGGCTGCACACCATTTTTTTATTTTTTATTCTGCGCATCAAGTTGTTGAATGTAATGTATGTGAAGAGGCAAATGTTTAACGCAGTTATTGTTGCAGTGAAGGGGGAATCAACAGGACTTTGGTTTAACCCCATGTGATGTTCAGTTTAAGAGAAAGGATTGTATGTAAGGGCTGTATGTCACTAATTATGTTCCCCCGAAGTTGAAGTGTGGCTGCCAACGTGGCGGGGTAATCAAAAACGGTCACACACGTAATGTTCTTATCCCCATCTGATTCATTGGTACCATAGTGTTCAAGTACTTTGGCTGTTCGGATGATTGCTGGAATCTTTTAGACAGGGTACACAACAACAACAACAACAACAACAACAACAACTAATGATGTAGTCTTAAAGAAGAAATTGTGTGATGACTTTTGTCACTGTCATTAGAATTGGTTTACAGTTCTCAACGATGATAGGAGTGTTAAAGATTGTTTTGCCTGTTGTTTGTACTTCTGTGAAATATTGCATTGTTTAAGTTAATAATCACAACAGCAAGGATCTGGTGTCACTGAGAGCAACATGTGGAGTATGTGAGGATCTTGTGTCACTGTAATTCTTTGTTTTGGACAACAGTGGGAGTATGTGGGGATCTCGTGCCTCTGTTAATTTCTGTTCTGGACAACAATGAGTGTGTGGGATCTTGTGTTGTAATTCTTTGTTCTGGACAACAATGAGTGTGTGGGATCTTGTGCTGTTGTATTCTTTGTTCTGGACAACAATGAGTGTGTGGGATCTTGAGCTATTGTAATTTTTTTTGTTCTGGACAATGAGACTGTGTGTGGGATCTTGTGCCACTGTAATTCTTTGTTCTGGACAACAATGGGGGTGTGTGGGGATCTTCTGCCCCAGTAATTCTTTGTTCTGGACAACAATGAGAGTGTGTAGGATCTTGTCTCACTGTAATTCTTTGTTCTGGACAACAATGGGGATGTGTGGGGATCTTCTGCCCCAGTAATTCTTTGTTCTGGACAACAGTGAGAGTGTGTAGGATCTTGTGCCACTGTAATTCTTTGTTCTGGACAACAAAATGGGTGTGTGGGGATCTTGTGCCTCTGTAATTCTTTGTTCTGGACAACAAAGTGGGTGTGTGGGGATTTTGTGCCTCTGTAATTCTTTGTTCTGGACAACAATGGGAGTGTGTGGGATCTTGTGCCACTGTAATTCTTTGTTCTGGACAACAAAGTGGTGTGTGGGATCTTGTGCCACTGTAATTCTTTGTTCTGGACAACAATGGAGATGTGTGGGGATCTTGCCACTGTAATTCTTTGTTCTGGACAACAAAGTGGTGTGTGTGTGTGGATCTCTTGTGCCTCTGTAAGTCTTTGTTCTGGACAACAATGGGAGTGTATGGGATCTTGTCTCACTGTAATTCTTTGTTCTGGACAACAGTGAGGATGTGTGGGGATCTTCTGCCCCAGTAATTCTTGTTCTGGACAACAGTAGAGATGTTTGGGGATCTTGTGCCACTGTAATTCTCTTTTTTTGGTCAGCAAAGTGAGTGTGTGTGTGTGGGGGGGATCTTGTGCTTCTGTAATTTTTTTGTTCTGGACAACAATGGGAGTGTATGGGGATCTTGTGCCACTGTAATTCTTTATTCTGGACAACATGTGGAGCGTGTGGGGTCTTGTGACACTATAATCCTTTGTTCTGGACATAAACTGGCATGCACATATCTCTCTACACATACCTACACATAGGGGTATGACGTTCCTGTACTCCCAAGTTTTGTCTGTGTGGTGACAACCACCTGGAGAGTCTCTTAATAAACTCACAGTTCTACTGACCATGACATGACCCATGTGTAAAATCCAAATCCAAGCTCCCTGTCCAAATGTATGAATGATTAGAAAGCACATGGTGGCAGTGAACTGTAAGAGGTCACCCTGAAGTGAATAGATTATACTGGGAGAGTCAGAGTAGCCACATAATCACATGGTTCACCTGATGAAACCACTGTAGTTGTAGACTGTAGTTCTCATCACTGTGTCTCTTGTCTCCACCCCACTCCAGTTTACAAACACACACACACGCACACACACACACACGCACACACACACACACACACACACACACACACACACACACACACACACACACACACACACACACACACACACAAATTGCCTAAAAATACCAAACCATATTTGTCATGAGTAATGTCAAAATCCATGTTTATGTCTAAACAAGATGTGATCAGAAGCAAATAATATTCAGTATAATCATTGTAAGGAGGTATGTAAAATTTCATACACACGCATTAAAGAAAATACTGAAACTCTTTGGCAGCTGCATCCATTATTCACACAAACATAGTCACACTAGCAGCCATGTAACAGCCATTTAGTCCACAGGAGTGAAATATGAGGAGAAAACGTCAAAAATACCAGTGATGATCATGTCAGTCTTATTACATGATGAGACATGGAATAAAGGAAGGATGAAAGCTCTTTTTATCATTAGAACTACCACCTTTCACCTCAAACAACAAGGTTCTGTTGTCATCAGTGTCTGTTACTTTGTTTATGTGACTGTTAGCAAAAAACTAGGAAAGTAACGTGGACAAAACTGTGGAACTTATGTAGACAAAACTGTGGAACTAATGTGGACAAAAATGTGGAAGTAATGTGGACAAAACTGTGGAAGTAATGTGGACAAAACTGTGGAACTAATGTGGACAAAACTGTGGAAGTAATGTGGACAAAACTGTGGAAGTAATGTGGACACAAAACCGTGGAACTAATGTGAACTAAACTGTGGAACTGACACGGACAAAACCCAGTTCAAAGAAAGAAAGAAGGTGATCAAAAGGCAAATCCATCAAACTGCTAATCCGGATTAATGGATGGATTCTGGAACTTTTTTCACATTCTTTATCATTACAAGATGGAACTTGTTTTCTGAAATTTCTGGGGGTGAAAAGCCTGAATGTAAATGGGAAAAAAATCTGGCTTATAAGAGGTATTGTTATCTGTTAGGTTGTAAGATTTGGTGCAGTTTTGGATTCTAACCTGTTTCCAGTGAGCAAAGAAACTTCGATAAGATGGAAGAGATGGGAGGATGGGATGGGATGGGGGGATGGAGCAGGGGATATTTATTCAGTTGCTGTATGGTAAAAACAAGAATTACCAAAAGTCAACTACCACCAAAGTGTTGTTCAGACAATGAAGATTCAGTATGGTACAACAATTTTGATATATTTGGTATAGTTTTGAAGATGATCAAGAAATATACAATAACTTTGGATGCAGCTCCACATATTGATGAAGATGTAATGTTGAAAGACCATTTTTGTGGAGCTGGCACACTCTTGAGAGCTGTTCCATTTCAGGTTTGTCATTTCTTTGGCACACAGTGAGGTATCACCGTATGAATTTTCTGTCATATTTATTTTCATTCACAGGGTTTGGGAAACCTTCAGTTATTGACATGTGATTTTCATCTAGACAGTTGAAGGGAATCCGTTGTCACTCTTAATGCCTGTTCTATTGAGTGCAGAGAATGCGTGTGAAGTGTCTTTACATTTTGTTCTCTGTTCAAGGTAGTAAGGGAATGCAGGGTTGACAAGTGATTTTTTTGTTGTTAGTGAGGAGGGAAATAAGAATTTTGGTTTCTCCAGTTATGTTGTTACCCAGGGAAAACAGAAGCGATGTGACAAAATTTCCCTGTCTTTTTTTCTTCTGATGTGTGGACAAAGCATGGAGGGAGGGTTAAACCATTGTCACTGTATGCAAGCCTGGCTCCAGTGCAAGGACATGGAAACATGAGACTTTGTTCTCGCCTTCACTTTTTTCACCTGCTTCACCAGTTTATCCACCCACCAGGCAAGGCCTTCACAGGAACGCAGTATGCAAATCAGCTGGTCACATGATGTGGATGCGGAACTCATTTGTCACTTCAATGGTTCACCCCATAGCGTTTATCCAATCACATTTAGGCGTTGTTTCTTTGTTACTTAAGTGAAGAGTGCTAAATTACATGTAGAATCATGTTTGACATAAATTTGAAAGTGAGGATGAATTGAAATGTTGACTGCAATTGTGTTTAAAGAAGAATCAGAAAATTCATGCATAGTGGTGGGTTGCGACGCACATCACATTCCTGTTCTAACTGGATGGTTCCCTGTTGCTGTGCAAGTGTCTCGTCTGAAAAGCTTAGCATGTTCAGCTCCCATAGAAAAGCTTAGCATGTTCAGCTCACTGTTATACTTGCTTACCTAGATGGTCACACCTGTTGAATAGTAGAAACCATAGACAAGAGCAAAGACTTGAGCATGTGGTGGCCTTTGGAGAGCCTGTAGGCAAAAGCTGGAGCCATTTTCTCTGCACTGTGTACTGTGATGGTAAGGAGGGATGGGGAGCTGCCACTTTACCAGTCCTCCTAGAGGCATCAGAGGGAGGTGGAGAGAGAGTATGCTTGTCTCCTCAGTACTTATTGGTAGGCAAACTGGTGCTGTAGGCAGCAGTTTGTTGAATTATGGGCAGAAAATTGTCTTTCCATCGGAGCAGAAGTTATCTTTCTTGTTTGTTATCACTGTTTGCCAGCAGAAGTTATCTTTCTTGTTTGTTAATTACTATTTGCCAGCGGAAGGTATTTTTCTTGTTTGTTATTTATTATTTGCCAGCAGAAGTTAAATTTTCTTGTTTGCTATTTACTATTTGCCACTCCTTGCCTCATATATAAATTGCTCTTCTGCAAAACTAGATAGGAGGGGATTGGGGGGGTGGGGGGGGGATTACCTAATGTTTGGTGTGAACTTTGTCTTGACTCTGGGCTTCACATTTTAAAGGGTCTTGAAAATAACAAGTACATCATAAATATATTTGCAGTGTAATGCTTTCTATTATTCAATACAAAATAGAGAAGCTAATCTGTAGCTCATGGGTTTTAAGACTCCATGAATAGAGTATGCATATGAAGGAAAAAAGAGAAATATCCACCCCACCCTACCTCCCACACCCAATAGCTGCCTCACAGAAAACTCAAAGGGAGGTGGGGGGAGCACATCAGAGGTGTTGTGTGTGTGCGCGTGTGTGTGTGTGTGAGTGTGTTGAAATCACTTCTGCGTTGTTTATACAGAGAAGGATTCCACAGAAACTCGAAGGAATGACTGCTGACATAACTAGTGTGTTGAATGGGGGGAGTTTGGGGGGAACATGTTTTATACAGTATGTCAGTGTAGTGGTTTGGGTGAGATGGAGGAGGGAGGGAGGACTGCAGGACAAGGGTTATGGAGAATACCAAAGCAATGCAGCCAGAAGCCGAGTCCTTGAACAATTTTTACAAGGAAAAAAAAATGCAACAATTTCCAAACCTGTTGCATTCTGCTGTAGAAATCAAAAGTAACAATATACAGAAATCGAGTAAAACTGAGGTGTAGGAAAATGCATTAAAATTAGATGAAAAGTTTATCATTCCACAAAAATAAGCATGTCCGGAAAATCTGCTCACCATACCAACAAAGGGAGCTGACCCAGAGGTCAACCAGCACTTCCAACAAGCATGTGGGTGATAAACAGACAATGGAAGGAATGGAGGTTAGCGAAAAATATCATCTGCTGCGTATGCGTGTAGTGGGTGAAATGGCCATTTGAATGCATCAGTTCTCATCACAAACATCTGTGTGAACTGAACTTGCATTATTGAAATACTTGATATCAATTAAAGGTTGAAACATAGATTGAGTGTATGTGATATTGCATGGTGCACTATTTGCTTCAGCAACTGACAAAGAATAAGTGTGTGTGATTTACTTTGAGCAGCAGCAATAATGTGTGTGTGTGTGTGTGTGTGTGTGTGTGACTGCAAGTGACTAAATTGTGTGTGTGTGTGTGTGTGTGTGTGTGTGTGTGTGTGTGTGTGTGTGTGTGTGTGTGTGTGTGTGTGTGTGTGTGTGTGTGTGTGTGTGTGTGTGTGACTACAAGTGACTAAATGTGAAGTGATCATGTGCGTGTGTGTGTGTGTGTGTGTGTGTGTGTGTGTGTGTGAGACTGTGACTAGATGTGAAGTGATTGTCCAGTGTGGGTGTGAAGTCCAGTCCACAAGGAAGTCGCCCAAGCGGCGGCAGTGAGTTCACTGAGGCAGACATAGTAGTCAGTAGATCAGGAGCACAGACACCACAGACATCTGGCACTTCATCAACACAATTGAAACCCTGTATAGCCCATAGAGAGGATCAACCATGTGTATTGTGTCAAGGCGCAGGTTTAGATTCTTAATGGTAAGAGGCGCACTCTGTCTGATTCTTTCTCAGAGTCTGGTGTTGTAGTGCGAAGTCATCATCATGAAGTTGGAGTGACCATGTTGAGAAGCTGGCTGGAGTGGATGATTTATTGTCAGTCTCATTTTGAGCACCATGATTGTGAAGATGGAGAGATACTCCATGTGCGTCTTGATGATGCTCAACAGCTGAACTATGACTTATTTGGTTTTTGTTTTAACAAGTGTATTTTAACCTGTTTTTAACCAGTGAATTTGAACCCATTTCATTTTAACAAGTGTTTTTTAACCTGTTTCATTTTAACAAGTGTATTTTTACCAGTTTTGACAAGTGTATCTTAAGCTGTTTACCTTGAGGAACATCACCTGATGTGTTTCCAATTGGGAAATGACAGGTCAGCTGATGGTTGGCCTTTAATTAAGTTTGCTTATTAATTGATTGATGCATTTGTGATTAGTGTGGTTTATATATAAGCAAGGGTAGGGTAAGTGAAGGATGTGTGCTTTTTTTCCCTGTTTGCACAAATTCTTTTTTTTTTACTTTTTTATTTCTTTAATTTTTTTTACAAAGGTGAAACAAAATCAAAGAGCTGACAAAAGCTAAAAAATAAAGAACATAACCTGACATGGTGTGCCTCACTCCATGTACAGAACTCCTCCAGAATACTTCACCTGGCGTGTGCAGTAGCTGGTAGCCTGAAGAATACTTCACCTGGTGTGTGCAGTAGCTGGTAGCCTGAAGAATACTTCACCTGGTGTGTGCAGTACCTGGTAGCTTGAAGAATACTTCACCTGGCGTGTGCAGTAGCTGGTAGCCTGAAGAATACTTCACCTGGCGTGTGCAGTAGCTGGTAGCCTGAAGAATACTTCACCTGGCGTTGCAGTAGCTGGTAGCCTGAAGAATACTTCACCTGGTGTGTGCAGTAGCTGGTAGCCTGAAGAATACTTCACCTGGCGTGTGCAGTAGCTGCTAGCTTGAAGAATACTTCGCCTGGCGTGTGCAGTAGCTGCTAGCCTGAAGAATACTGCGCCTGGCGTGTGCAGTAGCTGCTAGCCTGAAGAATACTTCACCTGGCATGTGCAGTAGCTGGTAGCCTGAAGAATACTTCACCTGGCATGTGCAGTAGCTGGTAGCTTGAAGAATACTTCACCTGGCGTGTGCAGTAGCTGGTAGCCTGAAGAATACTTCACCTGGTGTGTGCAGTAGCTGGTAGCCGGAAGAATACTTCACCTGGTGTGTGCAGTAGCTGGTAGCTTGAATGCTTTCAGGTACAGTGTTGTCTTATTTGTTCTGCACTTGTCACCAGCATGAAGAAGTGTCCATCCTGTCTGATTTTAAGGTGTTCTGCTGAACACAGCACAAAATAAAAATGTATCCCCTCCTCCTTCCCTTTACCCTTCTTTTTCTCCGCCCTTCTTGTCTTCTCCATTCCATCTGCTGTCTTCCACCTTTTACACATGTGCACTCACACACAACCCCTCCCTTCCCATGCACACTTATAACATGTGAGTTGAACTTAAATTCTGAAATTAACAGTACACTTGATAGAGAAGAATAATGCACATAAATTAATGTTTGGAAGAAAAAAATCAGCAAATGGATTTTTGTTTTATGACTTGTCAGAATTGAATGTTGTGATCTGATTGGCTCATCAAATTTTCATCAGTCACCAGCTCAGTGACGGTATCATGGGCTGCAGTTGTGGGTTCATTGAGGCTTAGAACCTCATCAGCAGCGTGACATTACTGTTGTGGAGTTTCAGCTCTAACTGGCTGCTAACCAGAAGTGTTGAATGTGCAGTGGGTGGAAGTGTGGAAAGAAAGGAACCATCACTCTGTTGAGTCTTGGGTCGTGTCCAGATTTTCTGATCAACAGTGAACATGGTTGTGAAGATGGGGGCTGTATTGAGGGACCTGAGAGTAGTGAGAGAGGGAATGAAAGAGAGAGTCACACACACACACACACACACACACACACACTTAAGACCAAGTTCGCTTCCAACATCACATGCGTTTGCGGTGGGAAAATTTCTAATGAACATATACTTTTCCACTGTAGTAAAATGAAAATCTATCTGCCTGCTTTTTCGGAAAAGTCCCTGAAGGAGGTTTTGATAAAAACCCCTTTTGATTTGTGACATTGTTTTAGGACTTGTTCAGAGTACCATTTTAGATTCCTTTAATAATTCTATTTTCACGTTTTAAATGTTATTATCCTGTTACGTTAAGCGTTCATCTGATTTTTAAAAATGTTATTCTAGCTATGTTATCGGTTGCAATTTTTATTCATGTTAACATTTTTTCTTTCGATTCCCATTCTAATCCTCATTTTTCTCCTTTTTCTTTTTCCATTTATACTTCTTCATCTCTTTTTCTATCTCACTGTTTCTCTATCTCTTTATCTCCTTCAGTTGCCTGTCTATCCACACACACCCCTCCCCTCCCTACCTCCTTTTCTACTTTGTTTATTCAGTTATTTTAGTTGTCTAAAATCACTATGTGTATAGACATTAAATTGAAAGAACACACACACTACACACACACACACACACACACACACACACACACACACACACACACACACACACACACACACACACACACACACACACGCGCGCGCGCGCGCATGCGCGCACACACACACACACACACGCATGCACGCAGGCGCAAAAATTCATTCAGAAGTAGTCAGCCACCCTCACTGAGGAGTGGTTACAATAGCAGAGTGGAAGGTCATGGGTTCATGCCATCAGGATATTTGTAGAAAGAGTGTTTGTACCTGGCCTGCTCAGATGCCCTATGTATGTGCTGTGGGCTCCAGTGGGAAGATCAATAGGACAGTCTGGTTCCACTCACAGAATGGATGCATCTCTGAGAGTTTTGCTGAGCTTTCCTGACCAACACTGCAGGTGTCTGTATCTCAGGTCAAACTGATGCCAGGAGATATTATGTAATGTAGAATGCAGCCCAGTCATATGGTCTCAGACGACAATGGAATTCTATAGCATTGTTTCCATCATCCTTATTTAACGAAAGTCTCAAATTCTGTGACCTTTCATGCCATGTTCTCATGGTGACTTCAGTTTCAGTTTTCTCTTCATATCCTTATATGTGATGACTTTGTGGAAGACTTCAGTGTCTCCGAGCTCATAGGGATTATCACTGTCTGCAGGTGGTGGCAATATTCTTCAGACACTCACTCATGCTGTCTCTCCAGCTAGGTAATTGTTATCAGAGAGTGTAACAGTGTCCTGTGTATTTATGACCACAGCAGGCACCACTGATTTTGTTAAAGTGACTCCAACAGAGCAGTGTCATCTCTGGTGGGTTGCCTGGTTATGGGTGTGGCTGTGTTTGCCTGAGCCAGACTGAGCTGCTTAAAATAACAGTACTTAGAAGGTATGGAAGCTAAGAGAAGACAGAAACAGATACCTTAAGGTAAGACAGCAAATACACCACAAAACAGACAGCTTTCCTTCATGATAAGACGGCAAACTACAACAAAAAGAAGCAAAATACAACTGAAAGAAAACTGTACCAGTATAAGACCGTGTGGAAAAATTGAAGAGGAATTGTTATCATATGATAAGACAGAAGACAATAATAAAAGAAATTGTAATTAGTCAGCCAAACGACAACAAAAGGCAAAATGTTACTGCATGATAAAATGAAAGAAGAAAACATTTGCTATGATAAGAAAGCAAATCCCCCTCTCTCCCCTCACTCACCCCCTTCCCCTGTCCCCCTCACTGTTACTTTATGATAAGACAACAAATCAAACATACAAACTAAGCTGTGACCGTATGATTAAACAGCAAAAATCAACAACAGCAAAAATACCATGTGATAAGATGTTTGCTTTTTTGATAAGATGGCAAGGGAGATAGCTCTTACTTTGTAACAGGACAGAACATGAAAGCAGAAAAAAGAAAGCATCATTGTGTAAGATTAGACAGCAGAAAAAATAATAACAGCAACAAAATAAACTGTTTACCTTACGAGAATGCCATGGAAAAAAAAAAAAAAGAAAGAAAACAATAGCAACCAAGAAATAAAAAAAAATATTATTTTTTTATATTGGTTTTATGCAGAGCTTCATATTGTTGGTACACTCGCACCATCAGTAAAACTTTTTTTTTTGTTAAATGACGCACAGCACTGTCACCAGATATGTACAATATTGAATAGCAGATGTGACACTATTGTGATAAGACATTGCTAACATTTACTGCAGGCGATGCGATGGTGGCAGGTACGAAATGATTCTAAATGTTTCGGATGGAAGCGTGTTTGAACATCTGTTGTAAATTCTGATAGCCAGTCAGCAATATTTGTAGAACAATGGAATCATCGCCCAGCTGCTTGAACTATGATAGATCCTCTTGTTCCCTGACAAACACACCTACTCATGATAACAGGAAGTGGGCCTGTGGTGGTACAAAGTGTCTGCAGAAACAGTGTCCGCACTTTGTACCATGAACTGGCATTCAAAGTGTCCACAGAAATCCTGCGGACACTTTGTTCCGCGAGGTGACATATAATTTACAAAAGCGGAACAAAGTGTCCGCAGCTGTTTCAACCTCAGTGTAAGTGAGTGAATGTGCACGTACACTCCCATGCGCATGTGTATGTGTGTGTGTGTGTGTGTGTGCGTGCATGCGTGCATGTGTGCGTGCGAGTATGTGTGTGTGCTCGCGCACGCGCACATGAGCGCATCTAAACTTTGTGCGCTGTTGCACAAAAAAGTAGTCAACAAATTTTAAAACTTTTTTTTTTAATTAAGATGCACGCACACACACACACACACACACACACACACACACACACACACACACACACACACGTGCGTGCGCATGCGTATGCATGTACACACGCATGCTCACGCACATTCACTCACTCACACTGAGGCTGAAACAGCTGCGGACACTTTGTTCTGTTTTTGTAAGTTATATGTCACCTCGCGGAACAAAGTGTCTGCGTGCGGACGCTTTGTTTCTGCGGACGCTTTGTTTCTGCGGGCGCTTTGTACCATCACAGGGCCCATCATGCTCACTACTGGCCCCTTGTTTTCCCCCAGTGGGCCATTGGATCCCCGATAGCTCAGGAAAGTCTGAAGCTGTGCTGGCGGTGTAAGAAAATGGGGGGGAACACATGAGTGCTTTGTACTATGTGTGAAATAACTTCTGTTTAAAACCAGCAAACATGATAGGGTATTCCCACATTGCATGGAGCGTGAGCATGGTGCAAGATAAACAGAGAGAATACGCACTGAATGAGTGCATGTAGATGTGTGTGTGTTTATGCATGTCTTTTCTGATGCAATAATATTTACTTGTTTGACGTTAGCAACCCAAAATGAATGATATGTGCATGTGTAAATGTTTGTGTCTGGCATTGTATGTAAGGTGGCCCAAGTGCAAGTAAAGGCACAGTGTATCTTTTTTACTTGTACATTGTAAGTACGCAAACATACATCAGCTTTTGCCTCCCTCTCACCACACCCCATGCCTCTCCCATCACCTTCCATCACAACCTCATATTCCCTCACACACACACACACACACACACACACACACACACACACACACACACACACACACACACACACACAGCACATGCACACACACACACACACACACACACACACACCACACACACACACACAGCACATGCACACACACACACACACACAGCACATGCACACACACACACACACGCACGCACGCACGCACGCACGCACGCACGCACGCACACACACACACACACACACACACACACACACACACACAGCACATGCACACACACACACACACACACACACACACACACACACACATGTCCCTGAGAACAAAGTGTGTGTGTATACATCCTTAACACATATATAATGGGTATTTTTTGGAGTAATCACAGTTGATGCAGAGCTCTGTAATCCTTGAATTGATATACAGTTATTTCATCTGATTTGACCCGGTCAGTATTGTTTGTTTCTAACTCTAAAATATTGAAAAGACATTGTGATAGACCTTTTTCATGTGTGTGTGTGTGTGTGTTTGTGTGTTTATGTGCAAATATACATTTCTGTGCCAGTCTAATTGGTTATAGACCACGATTTGTTTTCTGTCACAGGAGAGGTTTTGATAGGACCATTCATGAATGTACTGAACAGACCAGTAGATGGATGTTTTGAATGAACTTTTAACTTAAAGATTTCTGCTATTTGATTTTGACCTTTTTGTGTCATTTTATTGTAGTTTTTTGTCATCCGCCAAGGAGATCAGATAAATAGATACACAAGCTTCTAGGAGATCAAGTGAAGTACGTACTTTATCTTGTAGATGGTCAAATAAATTGATACATAAGCTACTAGGAGATCAAGTGAAGTAGATACATAAGGTCGTAGGTGATCAAATAAATTAGATACACAAGTTTCTAGGAGATCTAATGAATTGATAGACAAGCTCCTCAGATTTATCAAATAAATTAGATGCACAAGCGCTTGGGAGATCAAAATAAATTTGATACACAAGCTCCTAGAAAATCCAAATAAATCAGATACAGAAGCTCCTGGGAGATCAAAGTAAATCAGATACACAAGTTCCTAGGAGATCAAAATAAACTAGATACTTAAGAGATGTCTATCGAGATGCTAGGAAAAAACCACTTGTAACACTTCATATCATATCTGTTTTGATCTGCTACACTATGGCTTTGTGGCTAATCTGTTCTAAACATCTTGACTAACTGTAGTGAATCCTTCAGCTGTTTTCATTCACAAAACACCTGAAGATGAACACATGTATGTCTGATGTGATTGTGGTGCCGGAAAGTTCATGGGGACTATCTGGTGCACATGGTGGTGCCCATGGAAGGGAATGCTAACTCTTGTTGACTCAGCAGTGGTCATTGCGGTAAGTGGGGGGCAAAGCAGGTGGTGTTCTGCACACTTTGGATAAACCAAGCACCACTGAGCACCGCTAGAGGGGCTCAACAGCAGTGCAGTGCCTCCTCTGAAGGGTAGCCCTATGGTGTCCCTTCCCCCATTGGATGCATGCAGTGCATCCGGCCACTTTTTCACTATGTTTTTTTTGTGTGTATAAGATACCTTTTTGGCTGAAAACAAAATTCTTTTTTATCGTTAGAACACTTATTCCAAGACACCCCAGTTTATCATGCTAATCTTTTATAAAAAATAAAAAAAAAAAAGAAAATAAATTGAACCAGTATTTACTGTGTCCATGTGTGTGTGTGTGTGTCCGTGTGTGTGTGTGTGTGTGTGTGTGTCCGTGTGTGTGTGTGTGTGTGTGTGTGTGTGTGTGTGTGTGTTTCAGGTTTTCCTCTCAAGTTTGTGACTTTGTTGGTTGCGATTGCTGACATATGTCTGTTTATTTGTTCTGTTTGTATATATAGATAGATAGACAGGGGACATATGTCTGTTTATTTGTTCTGTTTGTATATATATATATATAGATAGATAGGGGGCATATGTCTGTTTATTCGATAGATAGGGGGCATATGTCTGTTTATTTGTTCTGTTTGTATATAGATAGATACAGATATACATAGATATAATATATTGGCCTGCACTTGTTTTCCTCCACTACAAAATTATTCTTTAAACCCACACACACACACACACACACACACACACACACACACACACACACACACACACAACACACACACACACACAAATCAATGGACAGGGGAATAAAACTTTGTTTAAATCTGACACTTCTGCATTTAACCGATCGATATCTTCGTCCTGACTGAAGAAGGTCATACTGATTTGCAAGAACGTGGGTCTGGTCACACGCAATCTTCTTCGCTTTACAAACAACACGGCACCTGTACAGCTCACTCAGACTTTTTTTTTGTCTCACCAACAACGATTTTTCCTCCCACGTTCACCACTTTCTCAAGCACATTTCTACTCTTCACAGTCAACCCACCATACCAACACATAAATGAGAAAGTTAAAACAGATTCCAAGAAGCATGAATAAAATGTCCGAAGAATGTCAGTATTCACATGAAATGATCGCAGCTTGCGAAGACAATATAATCTGGTTTGACATTTTTTGTGGACATACTCAACATGGGATTTAAAATTCAGCTTATTATTATCTATAAAGTTCCTAAATATTTGTATGATTCAACACGTTCTACTTCAGCACCTTTGATAAAAAGTGGTGGTACAGCTTTTGGATTCTTTCTAAAATCAATCAACATTTTCTTTCGTTTTTTTGTTACATTCAGATCAAGATAGTTATGATCGCACCAGTCAACAAATCTTTGAACCTCCTTGAAGTAAACAGAATCAGAGTTGGAAAGATCCACAAGTGCTGAGTCATCTGAATATTTAATGTACAAAGTGAATCACTTCCTGAACATCATTTGTGTACAGAGTAAAAAGCACTGGTGATAAAACAGTACCCTGGGGTGCGCCAGTTGAAATGACTCTGGAAGACGAAACAACACTTTGATATCGAACAGACTGTGTCCTCTGTGTAAGAAAATCAATTATCCAAAGAATGAGCTTGTTACACACATTTATGTTAATGAGTTTCTTTGCCATCAGATGTGGTTGTATGGTGTTGAATGCTGATGAGAAATCAATAAAAGAGAATGCGTACAAAGGAGGCAGGTTTTTCGAGGTGTGAAAAAGCATGATGGAGAAGTGTGAGTGTGGCATCATCTGTTGATCTGTTCTGTTGGTATGCGAACTGAAACGGTCTTGGTACTGTGTAGTATCTTTTAAAACATAACAGAGGACAATTCTTTCAAGACATTTCATTGCAACAGATGTGAGGGCAACTGGTCGGTAATCATTTAAACAGCTTGGGTTGCGTTTTTTTTGGGAACAGGACATACAGGGCATTTTTTTTCCATAAAACAGGAATTATACATTCTCTAAGTGACCAGGTAAACAAACGACTGTAAACATAGGAGAGCTGAGAAGCACACACCTTCAACATTTTCCACAGATATTATCAGGGCCCATTGCCTTTCTCACATTTAAACGTTTGAAAAAAAAAAACTGAACATCATTTTCCTCAATCACAACAGAATCACTTCCATCACATCGTTTTTTAACATTGCTTTGGAGTTCTTCCTTCACTTCCTTTAATTCTTTACTAAAATCTTTATCATCAAATCTACAGTAAAGTAAAAATCGTTCAGCTTTTCTGCAAATTGCTTCTGTTCTTTTGCTTTTTTTTTTTTACTAATATTTTGGTTTGAACATTTTCCTGAACCTGATAAAACCTTTATTCCTTTCCATGCATCTCGCATATTTCCATTCTGGAACATGTTTTTCAACTTTTCTCTTGTAAGCTCTCTTTGATTCTTCAATCTCTGTTTGCAGTTTCTTTTGTACAACCTTACGATCGCTTTTATCCTGATTGAAAAGCTTTTTTTTTCTCATTTAGAGTTACTTCAGAGATTTTTTGTAACCCAAGGTTTGTTGTTGGGAAATATTTTGATAGTTTTAGTAGGTACAATCATGTGTTCACAGAAAGAAATGTAGCTGGAAATAACATCGGTGGGCTTCGTTAATGTCAAAAACACATGAAAAACACTGAAAAACACTGACCACACGTGATGGCAGACAGCGAACACGTATAAAAACACTGACAACACTGATCCCCCATATCCTGACGACTGCACCAGCAAGAAACAGCGGTATAGGTTTTAATGCTTACATTTTAATCAAAGTTTTAACAAATATATATATATATATATATATATATATATATATATATGGGGGGGGGGGGGGGGGGGGGGGTGTTATTGTTCTGAGTGTCCATTTGTTTGGTAACTGCGACTGTTTCCAGATCTATGGCTGGTATTATTTTGTTGGTTAGATGTGCTGCAAGTGCTCACATGTGACACTTCTTTTTGTTTGTTTGTTTGTGTGTGTTTTTTTATTATGGTTTTTCCTTGTCTTATTGACAATGCAATAAAGTGGGTTACTGTCACAAAAAAGGTATGAATCAATAAATAGATATGACCAGGATATGTATACAGGAATGGGTTGTGTGTGTGTGTGTGTGTGTGTGTGTGTGTGGTCTCATCATGATGATTTGGATGTTACTTATTGCTGCTAATCGACTGTGGATGCTGGTCATCAACTGGACAAATTACTGAATAGCTGTGTATGCCACAGGGGAATGGTAATGAGCGGCAGTGCAGTGATGCTTCAGTAGGACACAGACAATGAGTCAGAAAAACAACAGAAAACAAGAAACAACAGAAAAAAAAACAATAAAGGGCCAACAAACAGGAAAACAAGTGCCAACAAACCTCAGAAAAATGACAAAAGCTACAAACAACAGAAAAACAGCAAGAGCCAACAGGTAACAGAAAAAACAACAATCAACAAAAAAACAACAAGAGCCAACGAACAACAGAAAACCCACAGCCAGAGGCAACAAAACAAAAGCCAGCAATTTACACTCTCTTCTTTTAGTTACACAGACTTGACAAATACAAACTGGTGACTATGTACCACAATAACATCTCAGGCATTGCTACTCCATTCCTCTAAAATTAATTTTAATCTGGAACTGCATGTTTCCCTGCGCTCCATGTAGAGCCATTGTTTCTCTCATTCAGTAGGAAGAAATTGTTGGGAGAGCTTGATAGCAGAAGGTTTTCAGAGAAGAATGCCCTCCCCTCCTTCCTAAACAAGTGTTTCAGCACTGAACTCCTCACAATCTAGGGGGCTGGGCTGCATCCACGTCATGACTCCTGGATGCTCTTCTGCTACCAGAAGGGTTTTTTGGTTTGTTTTCGTTATACTACCGGGATTCAAACCTTTGGAAAGGTGGGCGTCTCAAGGCAAAGGCTTTTTAGATGGATGTCTTACCCACGTCGCTACAGGACACTCTATGTTAGGAAATTCAAGTCTTATGATCTTTACTTATGATCCTTGGCCAGATCCAGCTAGAACTTTTTCCAGCTGCCTCTACCATTGCCTTTAGTAGGAAGAAACTCTACGGGGTACCTGACATCAGATTGTCTTCAGAGAAGACCTCCCCCCTCTCCCAAAGACAAGTGTTTCAGTTCTGAACTAACTACGTTCAGTGGGGTCTGGCCGAATCCAGGTCATGACTCCTAAATGCCTTTCTGCTACCATTTTTTTTTTCAGTGGTGCTGCCGGGATTCGAACCATTGACTTTTCAAGGGGATGGACGTCTCAAGGCTTTGCCTTTCTAGACGAATGCCTTGCCCACATCACCATGGGAAACCTGTTTTAAATTGAGAAATTGAAGCATAATGAAGTTCACTTTTATTCCTCCATAACCAGATTCAACTAGAACTCTTTGAGCCGCTTTTCTAAAAGATTTTAGTCTTCTTCTCACTAGAAATCCTAAGTTATTTCATGGGATCATGGGCTGATGGCCCTACAGAGCCCCATGCTAGGGCTTCTATGGCGAGGACGTTGGCTTGGAAGCCAGATTCCCTAAAGCTGCTGGCCGCAGTGCCATACGTCTCAGTGTTGTAGATGTGAGCTTGCTCCATTCTGCTTTCATGGCGCAGCGGGTTCAATCAGAGAGTGCTGTTTTGAGACCCGAAAGTGGAGTACAATATCCGGTTCGTGCCAGTCTTCCTGATGGTCTCCGGATAGTTCTCCTATTCTGGAAGGTTTGCTGTGCGCCTCTTTATTATTCCTGCTTTTTGCCCAATCTATCTACGGTGTTGTCTCCCTTATACAGTTTACTACCGAAGGGGAAGAAGTGGTCATGGGGTGAAAGTCAGGAACGAGCTTGGTCCGAGTCAGAAAAAATTACTACAGTCGCCAGGGGTACTTGTTCATTTCGACTCCCAAACAGACATCATTCTCTCCAGTAATGCATCCAGTTATGACGTGGGTGCAACACTGTCCCACTAACTGGATGATGGCAGTGAAAGACTGGTGGTGTTTGTATCGCACACCATGAACAGCACTGAAAAAAAAAAAAAAAAAACAGTCAGGTGGGAAAAGAAGCATTGGCAGTCATTTGAGGGTAAAAAAAATCATCAGTACCTTTACGGCCAGAAATTTAAATAATGACTGATCATAAACCACTCGAAGGGCTGTTCAAAGAGGGCAGACAGGTGCCTGTCATGGCTGCCGCTCGTTTTCAACGATGGGCACTGACAGAGAGAGTTGAGCAAGAGCAGGGGGGAGACAATTCTGTTAATGGAGCAAGTGGAGACAATGCCAGTCACAGTACAACAGATTCGACTGTGTACCAGCAATTAAAGACCCTGTCTTGTCCAGAGTGAAAGACTTTGCATTGAAAGGTTGGCCAAAAAAGATGGATGACAAACGTCTTCAGCCGTACCTGTCGAGGCGGACAGAACATAGCATTCAAGACGGCTGTGTGCTGTGGGGCATAAGGGTGGTGATTCCACCAAAGAGACGTGAGCGCCTGTTGGAAGATCTACGTGAGTCACATCCAGGGGTGAGCAGGATGAAGGCTTTGGCCAGGTCCTATATGTCTGGTGGTCCAAAGGACAGTGAAATCGAGGCCACGATGCAACGTTGCCAAGTGTGTCAGACACATCGAAACATACCCACTCATGCACCACTGCACCCATGGGAGTGGCCAATCGACCTTGGAGTCGACTGCATGACGACTATGCTTGGACCTTTCCTTGGAAAGATGTTTTTGGTGATCACTGATGCTCACTCGAAGTGACTGGATGCTTACCCGCTGAACACATGTACCTCCACGGCGACGATTGAGAACCTGAAACACTCATTTGCCGTTCATGGGTTGCCAGAGACGTTGGTATCCGATAAAGGTACCTGTTTTACCAGTGATGAGTTTGAGACGTTCTTGCATATGAATGGCATCGAGCACATCAAGTCGCGCCATACCACGCCTCCACAAATGGGCTGGTCGAGAGGGCGGTGGAGAGATTGAAGCAGGGCCTGAAGAAAATCCATAGACTCGATTGGCGTCATTCTTGTCCTTTTATCGCATCACTCCTCAAACTACGACAGGACTGTCTCCTGCAGAGCTTCTCTTCAGTCGCAAGGTCTACACCCACGTGGACCTGGTACAGCTAAGTGTAGAAAGGCAGGTGGTTCCGCGACAGATGCAGCAAAAACTGAACCATGATCAGGTTGACATCAGAAGTTACAGGGTAGGCGGTTTAGTTTACACCAAGAACTTTTCCACCGGCCCTAAATAGTTGCCCGGTATGATCATGCAAAAGACTGGGCCACTATCGTATGCCTGGGGATCCTAAGACTCTTTTCGGTGACCAGACTGTACCTGGAGGGCCATCGTCTCCTTTGGTGGCTACTTCCCAGTCCTCTGCTGAAAGTGGAGCTGGTCCAGTCACAGCCACTGCTGATGTTCCACTCAGTCTGAGACCACCTGAACCGAAGGATCATGTTCCATCTACCCCGAGAGTATTCGCCCCGGCCACGAGAGAGGATTGTGATCGTGAGCTTCCATCCCCGACATGAGTCTGGGTCCTACTCCGAGGGTCGTCCGAAACGTCAGAGAAGATTGCCCAGGCGCTTCAAAGAATCTGTGTTTAACTGGTTCAGAGAGGCATTGCAGTAGAGAAAACATGTTCACCTTGTTAATTTTGCTTTTCTTTTCTCAACTATGACTGAACTATGAAAGGACTAGAAGAGTGGAAAGAGGTCATTTAAAGTGAGAAATAAGCAAGAAGTTGAAGACACTTACACTAATGATAGGAATAATTTCATGATTTCGTCATCCATTTTAAGTTTTTAAAAAGTCTCTTTTTTTTCAAAAATTGAAAATATCATAGTATCATTTGTTATGGTAAACTATTATGTTAAGAAACTTAAAGGTGAGGGTATGTAGTAGATTTCGGTTAAAATGTATGCATACTTATCCAATGAATACAAGGGCATGCTCTCTGCAGCACTTTAGAAAATAAAACGGAAGACTCTGAGTATTGTATGTTTCATCTTTAGTGTGTTCTTATTCTCTTGTGCTACTCCAGGATGACTTATCAACATTTCTGTTTGTTTTTAAATTCCTAATTACACAACCTGAGTATCACGAATCCAGGCTACGACGCGGCCACGTGGACAACCGACCAACCAGCAGGCCTCCAGAAACTGGACAGAGATCTGTGCACCTCTCCAGAAGACAACCCCCAACACAAGATGATTTTTGTGTATCCACCGGACTACACCTCAAATCGTCAAGGCCTCCCCTCCTTTTGTGATAGAATAAAACAGACAAAGGCCAGCCGAAACAAAGACAGACTGTTTCTATCGAAGTTATTTTAATTTGTATAAAATTTTTAATCGTGTATACAAAAAAAAAATAAAGTTTTGTATGTGAAATCGCACTTGTGTCTATCTTCATGTTTGAACATAATGCTAATTCTGTCTGTCACTCGGGGCACAAGCACTTTTAAGCCGAAGGGGAAGTACTCCAGGGCCATTCTCATGTACTTTTATCAGTCCCGAGAAACACACACACACACACACACACACACACACACACACACTATTCTTTCGCAGACTAGTGTCAATACTGAGAGAGAGTGAAGAAGAGAACAAGCTGTCGTGAGTAAACTCTCCTCCGCTGCGTCCGTCCAGCGACAGCCCCCGTGAATTTGCCGATACCGGTGACCACGACGGAATCAAACCAAGACCACACACGTGGAAAGGACATCAAAACTGAGGTCACTATGAGAGCATGGTATGAAGGGACACAGAATTTGAAACCTGTTTTTTATGCTGATGGATGAGAATGAGAATGACAAAAATGATGCTACGGATTTCCATTCCGGTCTGAGACTGCATGACAGGACTGTACTCTACGTTTACTTTCGCTATATAGACCACCGTCAACAGGCCCGAGAGATACAGATACCTACAGTGTTGGTCAGGAAAATTTAGCAGCACTGTCAGAAACGCATCCATTAAGTGGATGAAGTTCAAGTGTGTGTCGTAGTCTTCCTAACTGAGCCCTTAGCACACCAAACTGGGTAGGAAACGTTCGGGGCAGAGCCCTGATGGGAATCGAACCCACGACCTCCCAGGCCGGGGAGTCCACGACGTTAACCACCTTGCCATGGTGGCTGATTAGAATATGAAGTTTTAATTATGATTGATGTTTCGCGCGCGCGTATGTATGTGTGTGTGTGTATGTGTGTGTGTGTGTGTGTGTGTGTGTGTGTGTGTGTGTGTGTGTGTGTGTGTGTGTGAAAAATAAACATCTTTTTTTTTAGAACATAAAAGGAACACAAAAAAAGTGGCGGAGGAAAACAAGTGCATATAACCAGTTCCTCTCTTACTTAGTCCATGACTTTGCAAAATATATAGTGATGAGTGGAGGGACGGGGGAGCATAGGCCTAAAAAAAAAAGGAAGAAAGAAGGGGGGGGGGGGGGGGGGCGCTGAAAATACCTGTTAACGTATCAACGGTCTTCTGCCATCTTCTTTCTCTTTAATCTCCGTCTTTCACGACCCTCCCCCTTCTCAACCCCGCTCCTCCCAGTTCTCTATCTCTCGGCCGTGCAATGTATTCTGCGATTTTTCGGTCTCAAAATTCTCAACTGTGACCAAAATAAATCAACAAAGAGCCTATGCTTTGTTGTCCCATAGTTGTGTAAACGCAAGCTCACAAGTTTAAGAGACGTGTCTGCCGTTAAGATAGTAGTGACTGTAGAAGGAAACTGATGTGTCTGCGGGGCAGGAAGTCACCTTGCTAGGACGCTGCGAACCGGAAGTGGCTTTCACGACTGTGTGTCGATAAAATCCGTCAAACAGACGGCAATTTGTTGGCTGTGGAGAAAGACGTCAACGGTTTTTCGCACGACCACTTCATAATGTCTTGTCTGAAAGACGCCTGTATCTTCCAGTGGGATATGAGCTGCAGGGGCAGAGGAGTTGGGGGGTCTAATATCTTTCTAGTGGTCAATAGTGATTACAACGCAGCTGAGCAAGAGAGGGAGGGGCGGCGGTATTAGAACTTGCCCTCGTCTAACTTGTACGTGTGTTTGTGTTCATGTATGTATGTGTAGCTTGGGGGAGGAAAAAAAAAAAGGGGGGGGGGGGGGGGGGGTATCAAGTTCTCCAGATGGTCAGCGATCTTTTGCTGATGCCTTCATCAGAGAGAGAGAGAGAGAGAGAGAGGGGGGGGGGGCATAATTGTTTTCAGATGCACACGATACAACGCTTTATTGGAGTGGTGTTGGTGGCGTGGAAGAAGAGGAGTGGCGGAGAGGGGTGACGGGAGAGGAGGGGGAGGGGTCAGGTCTGGTTGAAAGTTGCCTGGTGGTGTTGGCGGGCGGCGGGGTGTGGAGAGGGAGGGGGTTGCAGAGAGTATGGCTTGTCCATCCTAAACGCCTGTTCTTTCATTTTCATCTGTCTTTGGTGTGGTCCTCGAGAAATGAACAGTCGTTGATATGAGCTAACCTGTGACAAGATTTGCCTTCATGCATCGAAACCGAAAGCAGCGTGGTCTAGGACAGCAAATAATGTTTCACAGGGGAGATTTTTCAAGCATTCAGTCTGTGACTGAATTACCGAGTGAACTGAAAGATACGTAGCAATTCTGTTCGCATTTTTGTAATGGAAGTACTTCACGCCCCCCCCCCCCCCCCTCTCTCTCTCTCTCTCTCTCTCTCTCTCTCTCTCTCTCTCTTTCCCATCCCAGTCTGAACGATTGTCTAAATGCATGATGGTGCACTGTTTCCTGTAGCCTAGATCTTTGATACATTTATGAAATGGAACGTAATGCTCTTTAAGTTTTTTGTTGTTGTTGTTGTGTTGTTTAGTTTTATGGCTACGTACGACAGTATGTTGTTCAATATCCAAGCTGGCAATATATATATATATATATATATATATATATAGATAGATAGATAGATAGATAGATAGATAGATAGATATATAGATAGATATAGATATACACATCCACATGCACACAGATTCAATGCACATTTGAAAGAAAAAATAAGGAACAGTAAAAAGACAAATTTAAAAACACACACACACAGAACAAAATCTTATTTTCACCTAACACCCACGCCTCCCACCACCCCACACAGCCCCTTACTTAGTAAAGCCGTGTGAAGCACACACACACACGCGCGCGCGCGCGCAGAGAGAGAGCGAGCGCGCGCGAGAGAGAGAGAGAGAGAGAGAGAGAGAGAGAGAGTACCAGCCGCCGTGGCGAAGTGGTTAGCATCGCGGAGTCCCGGCTGGGAGGTCGTGGGTTCGAATCCCATCAGAAGTCATGTGGGTTTTTCTGCCCCGACCCGGCTCCTACCCAGAGTTGAGTTGCTGGGACTCAGTTGGGAAGACTGGGACCACACAGTCGAGTTTTCATCCACTTAATGGATGCGTTTCTGAGAGTGTTGCTCAAATTTCTGACCAACACTGCAGGTGCCTGTATCTCTCGGGCCTGGTTGACGCCGGGATATATTATGAAAGGAAGCGTAGAGTACAGCCCTGTCATGTAGTCTCAGACCGAAATGGAAATCCGTAGCATCATCTTAATCATCCTCATTGTCATCGATCAGCATTAAAAAAAAAAAAGTCTCAAGTTCTGTGGCCCTTCATGCCCTGCTCTCATGGTGACCTCAATTTCGATGTCCTCTCCACGTCTGTGGCCTTGGTTTGGTTCCGTCGGGGTCACCGGTATCGGCGAGTCCATGGGGGCTGTCGTTGGACGGACGTGGTGGCGCCCTCCGGAGGGAGAGCTCACTCACGCCGGCTCCGCGACTAAGCAATTATTGTCGTCAGTAGGGGGCTTAGTAGGTGGTGTCCTGCGTATGTTAGATCAGAACAGGCGCCACTGAACACCACCGAAGTGACTCGGCAGCAGTGCAGTGTCTCCTCCGGTGGGTCGCCTCTTGACGACTTGACATTGACTGTTCCCTACGGATGCCGGTGCGGGGCTGCGGCGGGGCCGACCGGGCGGTGGCTGTGGACGGGGGTGTCGGAATGAGCGGCGTGGGTGCACTGCCTCTGAAGTCGCGCAGAGGTTTGACAAAAAAAAAAAAAAAGTCAGTTGTCTTTCTTCCCCTGTTCGCTCCGTCTTCGTTAGTCATGTGCTGCTACAAAGAGACATTTAATGCCATCCTCAGCATGCGGGTATACGTCACCCATCAAGACTCTTCTCCATCTGCTTTGTTAAGGTCCATGTTTCCGAGTTGTAGAGCAACACAGACTCTCTTCATCCATCCGCCCAGATACCTGAAATTGGTGACTTGCTCTATGTCTCCCCTGCTGATAGATTTCATATCGTTTTCATAACTTTCGTTCTACATCATCACTTTCGTTTTTTTAGCATTACAATGCAGTCCAACTTTAGTTGCTTCAAGTTCAACCTGTTCCAGTAGCCTCATTGCTTGTGACATTTCATTGGATAGCAGTGCTATGTCGTCAGCAAAGTCGATATCTGTCAAGCTGTCAGCAGGATATCATCGACTTCTTCTGGGCTGCAGAGTAAAACCAAGTTCTTCTTCTTTTCCAGCTACAGCCATCCTCATCAGATAGTCCACGACTACAGCAAACAGATAAGATGCAAGTGTGTCTCCTTGAAGTACCCCTGCTGAGATTTTAAAGTATTCTGTTTCGCCATCAGGGGAAAGGACTTTAGCTCGAGTACCCTCATATAACTTGCTAATGGCTCTTACTATCTGGTCAGGAATGCCATATGCTTCTACTAGAATCTTCATCATTTTCCCGCGATGTACACTGTCAAAACGCTTTGCTGAAGTCTACAAACACAATGGTTGCCTTGAGATTGTTGTGCTTTACACCTTCGATTATTCTACGCAGTGCCAAGATATGAGCAGTTGTTGATCTGTGTGTGCGGAAGCCATTTTGGTTGTCCTGCGACTGTGGGTCGAGATGTGGTTGTGTTCTTTAATAGCATCTTATTTACTACCTTTGCCACCACTGCTGACAGTCCACTTCCTCTATAGTTAGTTGTCTCACTGAGGTCTCCATCCTTCGGCAGTGGTATGATGTTGATATCTGACCATTGCTGCTATGGTTTCTCTCCGGTGGTGAGCAGTCTGTTTGCAAAGTCCATTACTATATCATCCAGGTTGCAGAATTTTAGAATTTCTGCCACAATTGTATCCTCGCCAGCTGATTTTCCTGTCTTCAATGATTTTTTGACCGTGTCATATTCTGTCATTGAGAATGGACCAGTGTTGATGTCTAGAGTATTAAAGATGGTGGTTATTTCTTCATCTCGGCTATTCTCTGGTATGTGTGGTTCCTTGCCGAGTAGATTGCTGCAGTGATTGTACCAGCTTAGGATACGACATTCCTTACTTTTGCGCTTGATGATTCCCTTCTTAGTTTTCTTTCGTCCACTGATCTCATTAATTAACCCCCAGCTTCTTGCATGTTGTGCCCTTCTGTCAGATTCTTCTACTTGCATTATCATATTTGTTAGTTCTTCTTCGAATATCTGATTGTATCTACTTAGAAGATTACACTCCTCTTCCTGCAGGATTCTATGCTTTTCCTCTGATGCATCTGCTTCATAATTCATGAAGGCTTCGTGGACTCTCTGCCTAGCAGCAGCTACTTGAGGATTCCTTGCTATGTCCTGTCTTTTTGCATGTTTCTCAGTTGGGAGGAGTTTTTTAGCTGTCTCATCATTTGCTTCCATAAGCCTTTGGTATCTGCTTGTCACATCATCGGTTTCAGAGCACAGCTCCGCAAAACCTGTTGTGCACTTGCACTGTGAACAGTCTGCAGTTCTTCATCACCTCTGAGAGTTGACCACTCATACACTTTTCTTCGTGGTGGTGTTCTAGCTGTTCGCAGACTAAGTTTCAACTGCGCTATAATGATTCTGTGATCCGATCCGGCTTGCTTGCAAAGGTACCATAGGCTTTACCATACATTTTTCACTGTGCTCTTCCACTTCCTGTGTTGATAAGATTGTGATCTATTTGTGTCCTTCTTCAGCTCATGTCAGATATGTACGTCCACAGCTTGCCCCTTCTTTTCTGAAAGCTGGTGTTGGTTATAACCATTTGCGTTTCCTCTGCTAAACTTAGAAGCAGTTCACCATTGTTGTTTGTATGTTGATGGTATGTGTATCACACTGAACCTTCACCCAGATGTGCATTACTGTCACCAAGAACAATGATTACATTGTGTTTTGGACAGTTGTTGATGACATTGGTGAGCGTGGCATAGTGTTCTTCTGCCTTGTGGTTGCCTTCTACTGGTGCGTAGTGTGTTATGCTAGTGGTCGCTGGGTTTCCATTAAAATCTGCACGCATGATACGCTTGTTTATTACCTCCCACATCCACCATCGCACTTTCGGTGTTTTTGCTGATCACCATTCCTACACCGCCACATGAAGATTGTTCTTATTTCTCCCTACAGTTGATGTTACTAAAGCGCAGTCCTGGAGTTGTTCAAAATTTGACCAGCCGTCTGGGAGATAGTTTACTCCAAAATATGTCTCCATCTGAGGCATGCATCGTCTGCTTATTGAAGAAATCATGGTCACAAAAGAGCTGTCAGTCTGCATCAATTCTTGATTTTGTTGTGTACATGAAGAGGTCTATACTCTACAAAGACAGAAAAATAAAAAGGTAATTTTTTTAAAAAGTGAGTTCCCATAGTGTATCAGCCGAAAGGAGCAGTGAGCTGTTAGAGGTTTGTTGTGTCAAGGGCACGGCATAATGGAAGGCGGAGCCCATCCGACTCCTTCCGCCGCCTTTAACCTACCCTTAACTGAATCATTTCCTTTTCACTGCTGTGTGAACAGGGAGGATTTTCAAGCCACAAAAATCTGCCCCCACGAGTGGTTCCAACTCACGATCGTCAACTCCGCAAGCAAACGCTCTAACTGATTGACGAAAGGTGATGGGAAAACAATCGATTTTTTTTTCACATAGGAATCTGTCCACACCATAACATATCAAATAGGCCCTATAACAACAACATGCAGGCTAATTTGAGTCATTTTTGTAATAACTGATCATTTAAAGTTCCCCATCCCGTTCATACTCTCTTTTTTTTAAGTCAAATTATCTGACAGACCCCAGAGAGACTTGTTCTGGCCATTTCCTATGACATGGAATGAAATAACAATGGTATATCAGCGATGGTGACTGTTACGATTGTTGCATCATCCTGCTTCTCTCCCTCTGGTTTAATTGGTGTATCGTTTGAAACGTGTGTGTGTGTGTGTGTGTGTGTGTGTGTGTGTGTGTGTGTGTGTGTGTGTGTGTGTGTGTGTGTGTGTTTTCGTTAGTTACATACGACACTTTTGATTTAGGCATTTCGTGTTTGTTTGTTGTTTGTTTTTGTCCGCTTTTATTTACTTAACCTAAACACACGCATTACGGCGAGAAAGACGGATTCGATGGCTTAAACCACAGAGGCTTGACCCCTTATGAAGGGGTGAGTGAACGTATCATCTGAAACAAATATTCAAGGCTGCCAAGCATACTAAACAGAAATGACCGAGAACGTCGAGAGGCAGCTGGAGAGGAAGAGAGAGAGGGGAAGGGAGCAGGAGCTCCAGCCTGAAGGGCGGTGACGTGGTCAGTGGTGAGAACAAAAGCTTCCTTGTGACAGCGTGGCGTGACGTGGTGACAGTGACATCACGGCGAGGGACTCCGCACACTTCTTCATTTCATCGACGGCCGGCGACAACACCAGCCTCTGACAGCGTGGAGCCCCTGGATCAGGTGCGTACAACTGACCGCTCTATGGTCCGTCCACAGTGACCGAGGGAGGGGGTGGGGGTTCAGTGAGCTTGCTGCCTGCTGATGCCAGGCCGTCCTGTCCGCTGTGTCAGTCAGGGTGTCAAGATGATGGTGGTGGCTGGTTGTGGTTGAACATTGATTTTCTGTTGAAAAGATAAGTGTTGTGGCGAGAAAAACTCTTGCCTGTTGTACCTGGTTGAAGAATATTTTGCTCATTATTCTTGAAACGCTCTGAAATGTGCATTTCATTGCTTTCAGATTTAACGCTTAGACTGTATAGCATCGACACCGATTAGGTCTATTCAATGCTTTGACACCAAAGCATCAGTCAACATTGACTAGGTACACACACACACACACACACACACACACGCACACACGCACACACACACACACACACACACACATGCTGGTCCACAGCTTTTTGGGGGAATATTTTGCTCCATTCTTAGAGCATTCCAAAATGTGCAATCCATATTGTTTTTAGTTTCAGAGGTTTGAATCCATAGCATTAACAATTATTAGATCTACCTGAACTGACTAATTGTCATACAATTGGAACAACTGCAAGCAAAAGAAGAAAAATTATTGAATAGAGATCGTAGTTTTCTATCCTAATAAAAACAGGTCACCCATGTTTTGAAAACTCCTGTGATACTGTAAATCAGTCTCAGTCGTTCCTTGAAATGAGGCGTTTTGAGGAAATGTGAAGGAACCAATGAGGCTCCTCAGATTTCTTTTTTTTTTTTTTTTTTATATAAATCTTTCACTGCAATGGACACACTTAGGAAACAACTCTCTGCCTACACTTTGTGGACAGGTTCGCATCTTTAGCGCACACAAGCTCTTCCCATCCACGCTTCTTCTCCCTCATTGTGAATGTATATACAGCTACACCTACGCTTCTTTTGCCTCGGGTCTGGCTTCATATGAGCGAGGGATGTACCAGTTGCGGGCAATACTAAATTTAGGGAATCCTCCGCTCTTCCTCGCTCTCTCTCTCTCTCTCTCTCTCTCTCTCTCTCTCTCTCTCTCTCTCATAATAAGATTTTGATTTTTTAACGCCGGTGTTCATTTGTCTGCACTGACGACGTAACCCAGAGGTCAGAGGGGGCTCACTACGTCCAGACACTGGGACAATGTGTCGGAACGTATTTCACTGAACCGACTTACCCATCCTTCACAGTCATTCATCTCATGCGTGTTGCCATACCGTCTCTCGCTGCGCATGTTTGAAACCATCTTCAGAGAGCCGCGTTGTAGGGCTGTTATTTTTTCCGCCAGTGACGTAGCTGAAGTCCGGCGGGAAAGACGCAGCATGGGATAAGCCTGACTCGGAAGTCAGCCGCGCTAGATCACGGCCGTTAGCCTTCACGAAGCCGGAAATGCGACGCTGAACTAGACTAAACGAAACAAAACAAGACTGAAAAGTAAACACATGTCGAAACCAGCTAATCACAATCTTAAGTTAATTTTTTTTTTTTTACACAATTCATGCATTTGTCGACTTTTTGTGCTTAAGGGTGAAGTTTTCATGGCTGAATTCTGAAACCAGAGTAAAGCAGGAGGTCCACTAAACTACACTTTTACCCAGTTCTAAACTATCTGTGCATACCTGTCAAACACGACTTGCTTTCTTGTTTCATAACACTCTCCCTTGTTCCTATATAAAAAAATGTACAGTTATGTTATTATGTTTATATGTTTTATATTTGCTAACAACGGTTCTCATTTGCCGCGCTCATTCTCTCAGTGGACGACATACCCTTGCCGCGACTCATGTCGGCTCCACCATAGACAACCCACCACAGGTCTATGACGGACAACTAGACAACCCACCAC
>JADBJO010000379.1:152500-155000 GCA_016801955.1 Conus betulinus
CAGTGGTGTATAGGTAAGAAATCTGTGGTGTGAGGTCAGAGGTCACAGAGATCAGGTGGAGTATAGGTAAGAAATCTGTGGTGTGAGGTCAGAGGTCACAGAGATCGGTGGTGTATAGGTAAGAAAATCTGTGGTGTGAGGTCAGAGGTCACAGAGATCAGTGGTGTATAGGTAAGAAATCTGTGGTGTGAGGTCAGAGGTCACAGAGATCAGTGGTGTTAAGGTCACAGAAATCAATGGTGGAAAGGTCACAGAGGTAACGGAGTGAAGGTTAGGAGGTCACAGGAAATGATGATCTTGCCGAGCATGTTGTGTTTTCAGACAGTGGTCTGCTGAGACTGCTGCCTTAAAGTCGTATGTGTAACCTGCCCATTGAGGCTATTTCCACTGATTTTTTTCCCCAGTCGTATTCTTCTGGTACTTTGGTGGTTTGTTTTTGACCCGATCAGTTACCGCTTCTGCTGTCGAATAGCATGGTGCTGTTATAGCTTCTACCATTTGTCACATTCAGGGGGAGAGAGGAGAGAGAGGAGAGAGAGAGAGAGGAGAGACGAGAGAGAGAGAGACCAGTAAGACTTGCAGCACAATACCTCCCCCGTACCCCCTTCTCCCTCATGCCCCGCCACCTCCCAGTCTCCCCTCCTTCCTTCCTTCCTTCCTCATCTGCCTCCCGCTGAGGAGAGAGAGAGAGAGAGAGAGGAGAGAGAGAGAGAGAGAGAGAGAGAGAGAGAGAGAGAGAGAGAGAGAGAGAGAGAGAGAGAGAGAGGAGAGGGAGACGTGGGTGACGTGGGTGTGGTGTGGTGTTTTTCTTTGTTTTTGTTTTAAATTTCCACGCGCCAACGCGTCATGCCTATGATCCGTGTTGTTTTCCGGCTTTGCTGACAAGATACTGATTATTTCTCCTCAAACATTCCCTCTGTTTAGTCATGACGGTCCTCTTAATCTCTGCTTTCCATTACACGCATAGACACACACGCATTGACACACATCTATGTGCAGGTAGCACAGGTACGACAAAAAACATCACAAACAGCGGCATATGATTTCAAGACCCGTGGCCAACAGACAGCCGCCGCTGCCCCCGCCTCTCCACCCAAACAAGATGTCCAGTCCAGAGAAATCAACTGATTCCCCAAAGTCAGCTGATCAGTCAATAAACATCATGTAAAGAAATAAGCAGCAGTCAAAAAACGCCCAAGCAAGCAAATAAGGAAACATGTGGGTAACGGGGTAACTTGAGGAAGGAAGGAAAGAGGTAAGGGGGGGGGGGGGGGGGGGGGGGATCACATAAAAAATGGGTAGTCAAAAACAGAAATTGTTATCAAAAAGAAAAAGCAAGCAAAAAGAAGAAAAAGAAAAAAAGGAAAGAAAACAATGCTTTTTTTTTTCTCGCTGCGTATTTCGAATCGTGAAGACTGGCGATTGAATTCTCATTTTAGGTGTCTGCCAGTCATTGAGATCAACAGAAAAGCATGACTTACGATACGCAGAAATGGAAGATTAATCTGCAGATTTTACTTTTTTTATGTTCACCTTACAGAGGCGAAAACAAAGGTAAACTTAGCCACAGGGTCTCGACGTGTTTTCTGAGACGCTGGGCATGGTTTAGAACAAGATTAGTTTGTTCTTGGAAAAACTTTGAATCTAGCATAGCTCTGATTACTAAATCTCTCTCTCTCTCTCTCTCTCTCTCTCTCTCTCTCTCTCTCACACACACACACACACACACACACACACACACACACACGGTGTCCTCAGAAATGTTAATGAGCTCTCTGGTTACTGACAGTTCAACGAAGACCAGTGACCTTAACAGCGAGGGCGGAAGTGTGACATCAACGGGGCATCCATCTTCATCGCTCAAACATGGCGGACAGAAACGGAAGTGAGGCTGCCTGGAACGGGAGTGAGGCAGCCGAGGAGGAGAAGCCACTGGATCTTTTCCGGTGGCATGGGACCGCCTTGATCTTCATCCCTCTTATGATGGTGACAGGCATTGTGGGTAATTCTCTTGTGCTCTGCATCACGCACTTCCGCTGGGAAAAAACTCCATCTTCAGCTTCTTCATTAAAGTGAGCAAATGTAGCCAGAGAGAGAGAGAGAGAGAGAGAGAGAGAGGGAGGGGGGGGGGGAGGAGAGGAGTTAATGTGGACTTCCATTCTTTAAACGAGGAGTTACGTGCACAGGCCTTCTGCATAGATCATAGATATAAGCCTATACCCCACTCCCATTGCTCACACACACACACACACACACACACACACACACACACACACACGCACGCCCAGCAGCACGCTCGGCAACACACACCCGAACACACACCACGAGTGGGGGGGTCCCGGGGGGGGGGGGGGGGGATGTGTCGCCATGGTTACGTGGGATATTAATAATACTCATGGAAATCAAATACAGGCCTGTTCTTTATTGCCCAATCGATGAATGACGGAGGCCTCATCAGTTTTGGCCAGTACTGCCCTGAAACACGACTTACTACCAATGG
>JADBJO010000379.1:160000-220000 GCA_016801955.1 Conus betulinus
TTAGCAGGGCGTTGAAGTGATCAAACCATGTTTCCTCGGGAATGCTATTTTAACATGTTCTATGGGTTTGCAACGTTTTCATCTGTTTCCAGAAATCTTTTGAACTATGGATATTTTCATGAATTTTCTGTACTTTGTCCCTCATGTAGTTTTTTCTTTGTTTGTTTCAGCAGATCTTTAAATGATTTTCTTGCCATCTTGCACGCAGTGTTTTTCCGCTTATTGATGTTTTATTTCTACTGTATCAGCGAAGGGCATGCAAAGCTTTCTTCTTTGCTTGTTTACATTCCTTATCGTACCATTTGTTTTCACCACTGTGATTTAATTTGGAATTAACGACGTCTTTCCGCATACAGGATGCTGAATCTAATAAAGCATTTGTAAATGTATTTAGTGCTTCATCGCAAGAAACTTCTATCTGTGCTGTAGCGAGGATTAGTATATCTTTGAAGAATGGGGCTGTTCAAATGTTCTATTAACAAATCTTTGTTATCATTGGCCCAAACATATTTTGTAACATAACAACAATTTTCGTAATCTTCTTTCGAACTTGATTTTGTTTTCAGCGTCAAACATAGAGGCATGTGGTTAGATTCAACACTCTCTTGACTTTCAAGAGAGATACAGGAATCTGGAAAGTCTGGCGATAAAAGGACACAGTCATTTGTGCGATTACCTGTAGCTAACAAGAATGTAAATTTATCAGACTTCTCAGGGGTAAAAAAGGCATTTAAAATAACCAGTTCCAAACGTACACACATACATAAGAATGTTTTTCCATAGTCATTTACACAAATATCTTCAGCATAGCGGCATGGAATTAGCATCGGAGTCACGACTGGTGATACTTTCTGGATCAGTTTCAAACATTTCTGGATTAGGTTGAAGATGTCCTGTCCTGGCATTAAAGTCGCCACAAACAAGGAGGTTTGGTGTGTCCGTTTCAAGAACTAAATTAGCAAGGCACTCTTCGATTGTATTAGGCCTAACATGACATTCTGTTCGTACAGTTCTGTAGTACGGTGATGAATCAGGAGAACAGTAACAATTCACTAAAAACGACATCAGAGTTCGTACCAAATACCCCCTTATCAAATTTAACACATGCAATATCATTATAACCCATTTCAATTTCTGTAACATAATCAGCATATCATTTTCTTACCAAAATCAGAACCCCACCACTACATCTACCGTGTGTTGACAGTTTGATAGCAGGAGGTGAAAAGCAAATATATAATGATACAAACTGTTACAGCGGAAATCTTTTCGCGTTGATATGTCTCGACATAACATAAAAATATCATATTTATTTATATGTTCAGTAAAGTCTCTCTCTGCAAATCTTCCCATGAGAGAGAGAGAGAGAGAGAGAGAGAGAGAGAGAGAGAGAGAGATGTGGGCGGGGGCGGACGTCAGTCAAGTCATGCGTTGCGCAGGTGTTACAGGGGACGGTTTAAAAATTTTGGGCCGACAGACAGTGGTTAAAGCAGTTCTTTAACTGCCCCCTTCTCTTCGTCGTGATCTGTATAGAGTTCACATCATTGAACCACCTCCACTATACGACTTATAAAACAGGTAATGTGTCATTGAATCATTAGCTAGCCTGTCACAGCTGACTGCTTTAGCACACCAGTGGACACGTCAGTGTACGCCATGTAAGTTGACGGCCCGCAAATCAGCCGACAGCGAGAGGCGCGTCCAGTGAGACGATCAGTGTGGTCATCTGTCGCAGCTCAGGCCACAATGTCGTCCAGTGTGACGATCAGTTCGGTCATCAATGTCAGCATGGTCTTACATGTCACTAAGGAGATTGGATGAGAGCGAAAGTTCAGTACATGTACCGGGGGGGGGGGGGGGGGGGGGGGGGGGAGGGGAGGACAGCTGGAACGCGAACTCAACTGGTCGCAAGTGTTGGTCACCCTGTGGGTGATGGATGATGTACTGATGGGGGGAAACAGGTTACGCTGCCGCTGGCGATGAAGTTGACCGCTGGATGTTTCCTGTTTGGTGCCGCCACCACCACGCCCAGTGTGTGGCTCTTTGGTAAAGACGTTGTGACCTATCACGCCGAGGCTGCGCCCGTCAACATCTCCTACTGCTTCATCAAGAAGAAACAGGTCTGGTAACTGAAGGAATGAATAACTGTGGGTTGGCTTGATTGAATAAACGAACAAACAAGTGATGAACGAACGAATGAATGAAACAGATGGTAGCTTGGTTTGCAGCTAGGATGATCACGTGTAGACTGATTGACGGATGGATAGAAAAATTAATCAGTGTTATGATGAGATGTTTCTAGTCTGTGCCAGTTGTTGGTACAAGCAATGTCATCCGTTGTCATTCTGCATCGTTGGTGTTGTTTTGTTTTGCTTTTGTTTTTCTTTTATGTCACCGTACCTCAGTAAAAGTACACCACTAAATGTCAGCTATGGAGTTGTTAACACGAGTTATATTAAAAGGGGTGGATGGTAACAGCAAATGCCTTTCATGTAGGGTTTGCTAGAGTTTCTGTTTCACTGCCAAGATTCAGGCAGAGACATTTCTCTGTAGCCGGGGTTTCTTCCACAATTAGACCGGGTGGTACACAAAAGATGATGGGTTTACTGATCATCGACCATCGGTAAAATGGTGGAAAAGAGAAATGGTGCCATGTCTGTGACTGAAGGTAAAGGTGGAAGATATGCAGAGGAATACTGCCACTCTGATGGTAGCTTGAGTTAAAAGTCTATGAGTGATGGACTGGAGAAAGACCAGTGCACTGAATCTGGTTTGGATTTGTCTGTCAGGGATGAAGAGAGACTGATGTAACTGTAATGTGAACAATATGTTGACACTGATGTAAAAAGTGATTATACATCTTTACAGTGGCAGTGTGTTTATTCATTACAAGTTGGAACCTTGCTAAGAAAACAGAAGACCCTGAACGCAGGAATGCATGACCCCAAACTTAACCCTACTTTACCGTAACTCAAAACCTAATCCAGTCTAGTCCTAGCCCTGTTGGTCTGTGCCCTTATTGTATGGAAGCCGCATAGGAAGTTGAGATTGCAGTGTGGCAGCAGTGAAGGAATCTTCTGTCTCCATTCCTGTTGGAAGGAATGTCCACCTCTCCACTCTGCACACTGACCGACATCTGACAATGTCCCACTGTGCAGGGGGATGGCGTGTTGATGTTCATAGTGTGGTGGTGATGACTGACTGAACCTATGTCCCACTGTGTTGATGTTCATTGTGGTGTGGTGGTGATGACTGACACCTAACTATGTCCCACTGTGTTGATGTTCATTGTGGTGGTGATGACTGACACCTAACTATGTCCCACTGTGTTGATGTTCATTGTGGTGGTGATGACTGGCACCTAACTATGTCCCACTGTGTTGATGTTCATTGTGGTGGTGATGACTGACACCTAACTGTGTCCCACTGTGTTGATGTTCATTGTGGTGGTGATGACTGACACCTATGTCCCACTGTGTTGATGTTCATTGTGGTGGTGATGACTGACACCTAACTATGTCCCACTGTGTTGATGTTCATTGTGGTGGTGATGACTGGCACCTAACTATGTCCCACTGTGTTGATGTTCATTGTGGTGGTGATGACTGACACCTAACTATGTCCCACTGTGTTGATGTTCATTGTGGTGGTGATGACTGACACCTAACTATGTCCCACTGTGTTGATGTTCATAGTGGTGGTGATGATGACACCTAACTATGTCCCACTGTGTTGATGTTCATTGTGGTGGTGATGACCGACACCTATGTCCCACTGTGTTGATGTTCATTGTGGTGGTGATGACCGACACATATGTCCCACTGTGTTGATGTTCATAGTGGTGGTGATGACGACACCTATGTCCCACTGTGTTGATGTTTATAGTGGTGGTGATGACCGACACCTATGTCCCACTGTGTTGATGTTCATTGTGGTGGTGATGACCGATACCTATGTCCCACTGTGTTGATGTTCATTGTGGTGGTGATGACCGACACCTATGTCCCACTGTGTTGATGTTCATTGTGGTGGTGATGACCGACACCTATGTCCCACTGTGTTGATGTTCATTGTGTGGTGGTGATGACCGACACCTATGTCCCACTGTGTTGATGTTCATTGTGGTGGTGATGACCGATACCTATGTCCCACTGTGTTGATGTTCATTGTGGTGGTGATGACCGACACCTATGTCCCACTGTGTTGATGTTCATTGTGGTGGTGATGACCGACACCTATGTCCCACTGTGTTGATGTTCATTGTGGTGGTGATGACCGACACCTATGTCTCACTGTGTTGATGTTCATTGTGGTGGTGGTGATGACCGATACCTATATGTCCCACTGTGTTGATGTTCATAGTGGTGGTGATGACCGACACCTATGTCTCACTGTGTTGATGTTCATAGTGGTGGTGATGACCGACACCTATGCCCCATTGTGTTGATGTTCATTGTGGTGGTAATGATGAAGGTGTTAATAGCTTGCCACATGAACAAGTCTACTTGCTGTGCAGGTGAACCTGTCAGTCTTGTTGCTTTGGGCCGTAGTCATGGGGGTCACCTTCATGGCGGTGACAGTGACACTGGTGACGCTCTATGGATTCACCATCCGCAGCCTGCGACTTCATGACCAGCGCATCGCTGCCATGATGAGACGTCCTTCTGCTGTGTCTACTGCCTCCAAGAATGTTTTCAAGTGTGTGTTTGAGTTGGGATGTGTGTGTGTGTGTGTGTGTGTGTGCGTGCGTGTGTGTGTGTGTGTGTGTGTGTGTGTGTGTGTGTGTGTGTGTGTGTGTGTGTGTGTGTGTGTGTGTGCATACGTGTGTGTGTGTGCATATGTGCGCACTTGCATGTGCATGTGAACATTAAAGTTTGAGTTAAGCGGATGTGTATGTGTGTGAGTGCGAGTGTGTGTGTGTGTGTGTATGTGTGTGTGTGTGTGTGTGTGTGTGTGTGTGTGCCAGCATTCTTTGATGACTTTATGCAATCTTACGCAATCACATGTTTGTGAGTGCATAATTGATCTCTGTGTTGTGTTGCCACAGTGGATTTCAAAAGCACCTGACCCTTAGACCATTCTGAAACATACAACTCCCTATGAAACCATGTACCAGTGCATGAGGCAGACAGCTTATGCTCTGACAATGCACCAGTCAGTGTGTTCTGATGGAAAACTTATTTACATGCCTGGATGGCTGCAAAATCGGTACATGAAATCATTCAGGTATGTCATGCATTTATCAGGAATTATACACATAATGGAAATGAGTCCAGACTTGGCAACAGATGCAAGTAAACATTTTATGTCTCGGTCTCTCCTCGTGAACCGGGTGAAGTTCTGGGCTACCAGGATGAACATTAAAAATTCAGGGTTGGGATGAAGTAGGTGGATATGTAGGAAATTATATTGCCAGATTTCTTTTTAAGTTGAGGAGTACACCATTAAAGTGATCAATAATAACCTTGGACAAAATGTGAAATTACATATATCTAGTAACACACACACACACACACACACACACACACACACACACACACACACACACACACACACACACACACACACACACAAGTCTGCAATGAGTAAATGAGATTCAGTGTTCATGAAAGTCCACTAAATACTGTACCTTTCGTTGCAGAAAGCACACACTGGTCTTCATTGCCGTGACTGTGGTCTTTTTCCTGACGTACTTCCCCTACTTCATCACAGTCATTTTGCTGCTGGTGGACCGGTCCATTGAGCTCGATGGGGCCAGCCGCCAAGGCATTCTTTGACTGGCCAAGTTGTTCCCCTTGCTGAGCAATGTCTGCAACCCCATCATACACAGCTTCACATCAGAGAGGTTCCGAGGAGAATGTCAGAAGATCTTTCAGCTGCGTCCCTGCAGGAGCTGCTCCACCTGTCCCGCAAAGATTCCATCACAGCCTCCAACAGCCATGAGATGTCACAGTCCGAAGATTCCTAAACTGTCACTGTCGACTTTCATTATGCTGCAGCCTGTGCATGCATGCGTGCGTGTGTTGTTCAGTTCTCATGACTAGAGACATGATTGGGCAGAGCTGAGGATTCTGTTCCCCATGTGCAGGCAGGAAAACAGTGTAGAGAAGCACTTCACACGCAGCTGCTAAGGCAACAAATGCCGATGACTTTTGACGTACATGATTTGTCTGAGATGACCCAGTCTTCAGCAGCGCAGGTGTCAGAATGAGGAACTCACAATGCTGTGCATGATTCAACACACCTTCCTCCTCACGATGCTGTGCATGATTCAACACCTTCCTCCTCACAATGCTGATAAGATTCAACACACCTTCCTCCTCACAATGCTGTGTAAGATTCAACACACCTTCCTCCTCACGATGCTGTGTAAGATTCAACACACCTTCCTCCTCACAATGCTGTGTAAGATTCAACACACCTTCCTCCTCACAATGCTGTGGAAAAATTCAACACACCTTCCTCTTCACGATGCTGTGGAAGATTCAACACACCTTCCTCCTTACAATGCTCTGGAAGATTCAAAGCAACAGCATCCTGATCAACCTTCAACCAGCCATTATGAAAGCAGCCTGAGAGAACACAACGACAGTTTGTATCATTCCATACAGGTGCAATCCATTCTTCTCCAACATCACAGGAGCCTGACATGATCTGATCACAGAGACCATCATGGGGTGTTCCTCTCTTGATACCACGTAATCACAAATGAGCCATATTGATAACCCCTCTGTTATTGGAGGGCATGGGGGCTGATGAAGCCCAATCTATGTAGGGAAGAACAGCAACAAAAAACATCCATAGTGGGTGCTCAACAGAACAGAAAAACAGCCATGAGATTGCATGGCTTCAGCAGTTAATGATGTCTTACATTTGATTTTTTTTTTTTTTTTTGTTCTTTTTCTAGCCTCGGGGTGGGGTTTAGAATAATGGGATTACCAGGGCCAATGGTGTGTAAAGTACATGTTGAATCACCAAAAAAATACATTAGACCGACAAGTCACAGAACATTAGACTACAGGACCTGTCTTGATTTCTTTGTAGGGAGAAGGACGGTTAAGTGCCCATGTAGTTCCCAGGGGTCATTCTAACTTCTCAACTGGCTTTGTGGATGGTTCTGCCTTTGCTGTTCATTGCCTAAGACTTTACATACTTTATGTCATGGGAAAACCAAGTTGAAGTTTTTGTACAGAAAAATCGTGTGCTGTATATTGATGTCGTCCAGTAACCCCACACATGTGCCTCAGCATACAAGTCGTGGCTGTCAGGTTTGGTAACCATGTACTGCAAGGTTTGCTGTAGAAGTCATGATGCCCATCATATGTGCCGAGTTTCTTTTTTTTTTTTTTTTTTTTTTTTTGCTGTCCCAACTTCTGTGCCACCTCAGTGGCAGTGCACCCAAGCCACTCATTCCGACACCCCATCCACAGCTACAGCCTGAAAAGTCCTGAAGCAGCCCCGGCACGGCAATCCAGAGGGCGCAGTTATGTCAAGTGGTCAAAAGGCAACCCACCGGAGGAGACACAGCACTGCTGCCGAGTCACTTTGGTGGTGTTCAGTGGCGCCTGTTCTGATCCAACATGTGAAGGACACCACATACTAAGCCCCCTACTGACGACAATGATTGCAAAGTCGCGGAGCCGGCATGAGTGAGCTCTGCCTCTGGAGGGCACCACCACGTCTGTCCAACTACAGTCCCCATGGACTCGCTGACCCCGACAGAACCAAACCAGGTCACAGATGTGGAGAGGACATTGAAAGTTAGGTCACACCATGAGACCAGGGCATGAAGGGCCATAGAATTTGAGGCATTTTTTTTTTATGCTGATCGATGAGAATGAGGATGATGAAGATGATGCTATAGGATTTCCATTCCTGTCTGAGACCGCATTACAGGGCTTTACTCTACGCTTCCTTTCATAATATATCCCGGCATCAACCAGGCCCGAGAGATACAGTCACCTGCAGTGTGGTCAGGAAATTTGAGCAACACTCTCAGAGACGCATCCATTAAATGGATGAAACTCGACTATGTGGTCCCAGTCTTCCCATCTGAGCCCATAGCAAACTCAACTCTGGGTAGGAGCCGGTTGGGGCAGAAAAATCCCACATGGCTCTGATGGGAATTGAACCCACAACCTCCCAGCCGGGAGTACATGACGCTAACCCTCTTCAATGGCTGATATGTGTGCCAAGTTTCCATGCAAGACAATATTGTCAAACAATGTCTGTCCCATTTGTCCTGAGCTTTGTGGAAGTTGATCTAGTCATTCCAGCATGTTGTCTTGGTTCATTCTTCAGTATGTCTGTCTGTGGCAAGTCACTCTTGGAGGAGGTGTGGGCTAAATTTTGGTATGAAAACCCTATGAAGGGTTCATTGACAAAACAACATTTAAGCCAACCAATGTGTGTGTGTGTGTGTGTGTGTGTGTGTGTGTGTGTGTGTGTGGTTCCCTCCTATAATTGTAAAACAATGTTGATCACAAACATGATGGAACAATAATTTGTGTCAAAAACACACACACGTGTGTGTGTGTGTGTGTGTGTGTGTGTGTGTGTGTGTGAAATTCATAAAAAGTTTGAATATGTTCATAAATGTGTTACACCCGTCTTATATTGTGTAATTGGACTCATGTTGTAATACCTTAAATTCTCATCTGGTGATCTGTATGATGTATGTGTATACATGTATGGTGGTTGTTGTTGTTATTATTATTTTTTTCTTTGTAGTTTATGTATATGTATGTGAATGTCATGTATCTGCATGAAAAATTAAAAAAAAAAAAATTGTTCAAACATAATTGAAAACAATTTGAAAGTTTCCATTGGGTATCAATAATACTAACTGATGAATTATCTATGTATATAACTTCGTTTGCACATGTAGTGTTTGTGCAGTCCCTCCGATACTCATAAGACATGTTACATTGATAGGAATTTGACACAACACATGTTGGAACATAGTTTGAAGGAATTTTAGAATCCCTGTCAGGTGTAAATAATACTGGTCAACAACTGTAACTATGTAAATAACATTGTTCACACTTATGTGTGCGCACATTTGTGTGCACAATGACATGATTATGTAATTGATTGTGCAGGAGTGGGGATGAATATAATTTAATTAATCCAACCATAGCTATGGAGCTGGGAAAGGAGGATAACAACTTCCCATTTCACATCATGTGTGTATGTGTGTGTGTGTGTGTGTGTGTGTGTGTGTGTGTGTGTGTGTGTGTGTGTGTGTGTGTGTGTGTGTGTGTGATTAGCTATTTCAGATTAGTTTTGTTGACAAGAAAAACTTGACGCACTTTCAACCCTTGGTTTTTGGGTTTTTTCCAATATAGTAGGCAAAATACATGAAAAGTCTTGGCTTATCTGAATATAATGCTATCCATTATATCCATCAAAAGCAGACAACTGCTTTATGTATGATACATGTGTATAATGCCTATGTACAATGTATATGATATACTGTCATGTATACAATGGTGTATTGTAGAATGTGTTTTTAAAGTGTGCTTGCAATATGTGTGGGTCTGTGATGCATCAGGGATGGTAACTGCAAATTCAAATACAATTTACATGATGCAGTAGTGTGGAGTTATGAGGCTGTACAGCTGTTTCCTATAGCCTCAAGATCACTTCACAAGCTTAACTGTGAAGTAAGATTACTATCTGTGACAGTGTGAAAGTCAGCTCCATGATAGATGCTAATACAGTGAAAATCGTTTAACTTCAAGTGCTCATAATGACGACTTGATATTATCTGAACCTTAAATTATTAGATTATCTCTTACCCAATTACCTCAGGTGGGTTTTTTTCTTCGGTTTTTTTTTTTTTTTTTTTTTTTTTTAACTTGTCCTGATTTGAAACTGAAATTCAGCAATTAGCACAATTAGACAAAATTTCATTCAGCAGATTTTTTTCATCGACTTTTTGTGAGGAAAAAAAAAAGGGGGGGGGGGGGGGGGGGGGGGGGGGGGGGGGGGGGGGGGGGGGGGGGGGGGATAAGTGTTTTAAGTTTGTTGTGTAAATCCTGTGAATAAAAACTTTTTTTTGTACCCACAGATATATATCTGTAGTTGAATGGGGAAAAAAAGAGTACAAACCGACATCTCTTTCATTCTTCACTTGTGAAGGTAAAATATGCCCCCAATCTCCCTTCCCCCTTCCCCTGGCCAGAAACATCTTGTACATAATACACAATATTATATATATCCTAATAAAACAGGTGAAATTTTCTTCTTTATATTCTAGTTTTACAGTCACCTGAGACTGCATTCACACAAATGTAATCATTAGGTTATTCATGGCTTTCAAATACAGTCTCCCAGAGTCAAATATAATATGATGACAGAAAATGTGAAAGAGAACTGTAGTTCTACACACACACACACACACACACAGCATAAATATATACAGTATACCCACTATATACATCCACATATTACTTTTAAACACACGACACTGTTTCACACAGAAAGTCAGCAAAAAATGATACAGTATAGGCCCTATAAATAATCCATAATATATACTTTTTGTAAATTCTGATACTGTTTCTGAATTCATGAGTAAAACTACTTCAAATAAGACAACTCTATTATCTACCTATTCTTGTTAACTCATGAAGAATATAGGCCTAATTGTTGTAGAATGTACACAGTAATCATGTACAGTAGTTCACTAAGCAGTATGTGGTGGTGGTGCATGCTGAAGAGTCACTGTTTTAACAGTATCACTGGTGTACAGCAATGAATGCACAAAACACACTGCATCACAGTATTTGTGATAGAACTGCATAATGACAGTCACTGGGATATCACAGTATCATTGGCTGTGTGATAGAACTGCACACAACAGTCACAGGGGATATCACAGTATCACTGGCTGTGTGATAGAACTGCACACAACAGTCACTGGATTATCACAGTATCACTGGCTGTGTGTGAACTGAATTATACACAACAGTCACTGGGATATACAGTATCACTGGCTGTGTGATAGAACTGCACACAACAGTCACTGGGATATCACAGTATCACTGGCTGTGTGATAGAACTGCACACAACAGTCACTGGGATATCACAGTATCACTGGTTGTGTGATAGAACTGCACACAACAGTCACTGGGATCTCGCAGTATCACTGGTTGTGTGACATGAGAACTGCATACAACAGTCACTGGGATATCGCAGTATCATTGGCTGTGTGATGTGTGCATACAACAGAGACTGGCATACAACAGTATCACTGTGTGGATCTCGCAGTATCACTGGATTGTGCGTACATGAGAACTGACATACATACAGTCACTGGGATATCGCAGTATCACTGGTTGTGCGACATGAGAACTGCACACACAGTCACTGGGATATCGCAGTATCACTGGTTGTGCGACATGAGAACTGCACAACAGTCACTGGGATATCGCAGTATCACTGGTTGTGCGACATGAGAACTGCACACAATAGGCTGTGGGCATTTCCCCAGAAAAAGGAAGATCACTTTGTACTTGATGTTTGCAATCTTCAATGCATTTCTCTTCCCACAACAACCTCACCTACATGTCTTATGGCCCATCTAGATAATGGCCAGAAAAAAAAAAAAAAAAAAACAAAAAAAAAAACTATGCAGCTGACTTTGAACTATGGGCATTCTTTATTTTTGGATTTTCCTCCATAAGAAACGTGACAACACCAAAGCATGTGATAGCCACTTCTTCCTGGGACAGTTTGTTTCCACTTCACACCTGAACACTTACCATTCAAATATTTTGGTAATGATTTTTTAATAGAAAAAGGTAATACAATAGCAATTTGCTGATAAAATAAGGATTGTGGGTGAAAATATGCATATTGTAAATCAAAATTGAGGTAAAAATGCTTGAATTTGGAAAGAAAACTGCAGAATTTGTTCGCTGAAAATGTGATCACAGTAACTCCGGAAAAATACTGAGGGCAATTATCAAATGTACAACCGAAGAAGCAAACTGTATGAGTTAATTTCAGCTGTGTGTTAAGACTCTGGGCTAAAAAACTGATGTTCACTTTTGAAGAGCCAAGCACATCAGGACATTAAAAACAGTTTCTTGATCTGAGAATTATCACGCATGTCATGAACTTCCTTTTTTCTTTCATACATGGCGGGTGTGTTTGGAAATCATGTGCTGCTGATCTTTTTACTTTCATAGGTTCATCTAAAAATATATGCCAAGTATGTGTACCTTTCAGTTTGTCAGGTTGATGCACGTATGTTCACTGTGTTTTATCCTTAGCCAATCACTGTGACCACATACATCCACCTGGTTATGGCAGAATTCTTTGCCTTATTGCTCTGGATACTAGCCCTACCGAAACACATGCCGACTCCCTAGTCAAGGGAGTAGTAGTTCCATGGGAAGTGAAAACTGGACTGTGTGCCAGTGAAAACTGGGATTGCAGCAGCACTTCTGGAGAGAACCGTCATCCCACGATTTGGAGTCTGGATATTTGAACCCCATAAACTCTCTGTAGGATTACTTCAAGGTTTGCCTCTCTGGGGTTTTATACAATGTTTACACTACAGACCTTGCAGACCTTAATACAAATGGAGTTGCTCAAGCGTTGACACTAGCGGATGATGATCTGATTTACTGAACATCAAAAGACTGCTGAAGAAAGAAAGAAAGAAGTAATTGAACAACACTGCTCAGCGGGTGTCAAGAAACTGGATCATCAATCAGCCTTACAACACTGGTCTGCACTCTCAACAAGGAGACATCATGAAAATTACCCTCACCAGTTTCCTTCAATGGAACACAAATTGAATAACTAACAAGCCACGTTAACTGGGAATAGGGCTTGATAGAAAGCTGAATGTGGAGAATAATATACCATTTTGCCTGGCTGCCAAAAAACTACTAGCTGCTAAAGGCGGTGAATAAACATCATCTCTACCAACTGTATCAAGCAGCTGTACCCAGCATAATAGATTATGGATTAGGGCTTCCTACACTGTCCTGAGCAATCTTCTTAAAATAGAAAGAATTCAAAATGAAGCAATGAGACTGATCTTGGAAAATATAAAGAACACACCAGCTGAAACTATTCATTACATGCTTGACCTTCCTTCAATGCAGGTCAGACACAAGCTAGAACTGGTGAAGGTGTATTTTACAGTGCTTGAAAATCCTAAAAACCATTACATGCAGCAGTCAAGGAAACAAAAGGATTTTGTCTATGACTTAGAAAATCATGGATGGGGCACAATGAGAAGACAACATACAGCTTGTGTGCCAGTTATCAGAACTCAAAGAAGAAACTAGGGAATGGGCAAAGTATCCAAGATCACTTCAAACACCTCGAGCAAACTTTGTCCTTCCAGAGTTCAGAAGACACTGTTGAGATTAGCCAATACCAATGCTAAAAAAATTCAGATGCAGATTGAAAAATTTGGCATAAAAGAAAATATTGCTATACACACGGACGGTTAAGTCACCAAAGTTAAGTCGGGCTAGGGGTACACAGTACAATATGGCCAAACAATCCAGGAGGACAATTTTGCAAACAGCTTAACAACTTCAGAAAAATCTTAAACAAATGTGTGCAAACCGCCAAGAAAAACGTGGACAAACGAATCACAAGACAAACATGATGCGTTCCGACTTCTCAGGTCTTCTTCAGGCAAGATACAAAACAATTAGGACGACGAAAATGAATGAGCAATCACTTTCTTCAATCACTTCAGCGCAAGATAGGCGTTCACAACGCAACTAGAGCTGACAACTTTGCAACTAGATTTAACAACTTTGCTAAAACTAGATACAAACATGGCACAAGTGCTCACTGGCTTTCATCTAACAGACCGGTTTGGAGATGATACTGAAACTAAATGGCTATCTTAAATAAATGTCAGCGAACCGCCACAAACGCTTTCGAGTCACACAGTTTCTCTGGGCGGTTCGCGACATTTATTAAATTTGTTTAGATTTCAGTGATACTGACTTTGACTAAATGAACCTACTTCAAAAAGTGGAAAAGTGAAGTGGGACACCTTGCTGCCCATGATGAATGTACAACCCTCCATTGGACAGACTCATATGGATGTACTGCCCAGGATCTGCAGGTGTCAAAAGAAATGAGCAAGCAGACACACTGGCAGGAAAAGCAACGATAAGAATTGGATTACAGCTCGGACTATCTGATGTGATAAGAAATCTAAAAGATTACCTTAACAGACAAGATGGAAGGTACTGTACTATAGGCCATCTTACTGAGCTCAACATCAAGAGAGGGAACAGGATGCACATCCAGTTTAGTAAGTAAGCAAGGACCATCATCAACCAAACAAATATTGGAATAATCTCAAAGCCAACACTGTGAAAGACTCCTAGAGAATGGGAGCAGACTCATACCACGCCTTTCCAATGGCAGATGCGAATGACACTTGTCATCCAGTGAATCTCTCAGGATCCCCATGTGCACTGATAAGTGTGCACCAACGAAATGATCAAGTATGTAATGTGGAATGCCAATGATGTCCATATACATGTATGTGTGCATATGTGAGAAACAGAGAGAGAGCACACATATGTGTGAAAACGTGTATCATGTGTATGTGTCAGTGTGCACATGCATGTACGCACATGTTTGTGTGTGTGTGTCTGGGAACATTCAATTGCAATGATATATTGTTAGATTGATCTACTGAATTACCTATTCATTTACATTTATTGGGCGACGTATTGGAGGTAATGGTATGCCATGAAAAAAAAAAACAACACATATTGGGACACATAAGATTCATGGAGACCTCAGCTTGGTAACCATGGGCTTTTGTGCAAGTGTGTGAATGGATGGAGAGATTTGCCATTCAAAGGTACACATTGGTAATAGATGGTATGCATGGCTACTCATGTCCCATTTTCCATGTGATGTGGTGGAAGTAAAGAGGGGTGGGTGGTGGATATACAGTTGTGGTATCATGGTCTGTTCTTTGATTGTCTGCTATTTGTATGCAATATGCTTTCCATTTTTTCATCATCATTTTCATCCTAGTAACACTGCAGTGATCACTGTCATTTTGATTTTTATCACAATCATTATTGGTATTATTATCAATAGTATATCAATAGTAAGTCATTTTTTGCACATGTTCCTAACTAATAATCGAATGTGCACGTACACACATACATGCATATATGCCCATTGACACAGGCATACATACAAATACACATACATGTGTGCACATGTGCACACATGCGTGCATGCAGGAGCATAATCACACACGCCAACTGATCACACACACATACACAAAAGCTCGCAAACATACATTATATGTACATGCGTGCACACATCAACAGACACACATGGCCCCACCCACTCATGGACACACACATACAACAGTGGCGCAGACAATGTTAAATGGGTATCCAAGGTCCGCTCAGTGAGTCGGGCTAATGCACAGATCAGACATCTGCTAAATCATCTATGAGATCCGTATCTTAAATCTTTCATTTTAATCATTAATTTATTTATCCATGAACTACAAAATTCCCCGCTGTGTGGTCTTGAAACTTGGCAGTTGTGGTATAGTGTATATGCACTAGTCTGCATGCAATGACACTACCCTAGTGAAACTGAAACTAACCCTACCTCAAACATCTTTATGATCACATATCAATCCAAATCCACTGCAGGAAATGTAAACAACTGAAGTGACACAATAGGCAAGACAGGAAACTAGCTCAGTAATGAGTGTGTAACAGTGATTGTACAGCTAAATTCAATACCCTGTGAGGATATTTGTTATAGTATTGTTGTTGCTGTCAGTGTCAGATCTATAACCATATAACTGATATACCCACGTACCTATATTTAACTGCTCAGAGATCAAAATATTCCCATTAAAAAATTGCTTTTTTAAACATCCTTCATCTCAACCAGTTCTTCTTCCCTCTGCCCTCCCCTCTCCCTCACACTCCTCATTTTTTTTTTCAAACAAGACTTTCTATTAAAAATGCAGTGTTCATGGCATAATTCTTCTTCCAAGAGTTTACTGACTTAAAGTTAAACAGCGCAATTTTCGTATCGTATATAACTAAGTGGTATCTCCCCCCCCCCCCCCCCCATCCAATTCTAATCACAGCATCATATCTAGAAGCACCTTGTGTGTGGAGGAATCAGTTTTGGCACAGAGCTGCGTTGGCAAGCTTTTAAAAGTTGAATGACCCATGGTTATGGTCTGGGTCTGTGTCTACACACCTCAAAGCATTCATAATTCAATGTGCGCATGCATGTCGTCTGGCTATCAGACCAAACTATGCTCTGGCTCCTTGTGCTCAGATCTTTAACTGATCATTTTGTATGTCAAGCACACAATTGCAGTTCTGTATATAATGAAATCAGCACATATAACGAAGCTGCTGAAGAACAATGTAGTTTTCTAAAAAGTCATTTTATTCCCCCTATATACAGCATCCGGGTAAAGTTTTAGTGAAAAAAAAAAATGAAACATGAGCATACACACTCACACAATCGTAACTTTCTCCAGTGTTTAGGAACAGAAATACCATCTAGACCAAACACCACCTGACTAATATAAAGTTACGATCTAGGGGCACCGATAGGCATGTACAAAATTGTCAGAAAACTGCAGTGTGATGTATTAAAAATGCGAATGTTCTCACTTGGTACACCTAGTAAAGTGTGTGGGTTGGATAGAGGAGTGAGTCGGGCACACAGACTGTGCACTGTGCACTGTTTAAATCTCAGTCACATTCATGTTCTCTCTCATGTGTACACGCATGCATACACAGACAGACTGATCAGACTAAATACTCTCTGACAATTTACTTCATACAATCAACAAGATGCACACAGAATCAAGGGTTGTTTCCATAAGTATTAGATACAGAAAAAGTATGATAGGGGGAAGCCCCCTCTCCCTCCAGTCCCCAGTAATCCAGCCAGACTCCAAAGCTTGGGCATCACAGACCTTTAGCCAGTGGAACAAGACTGCCAACCTTGAAACAAACCATTGTAACCTGCTCACTCCCAACTTCCAGCAGATTAAACATAGCTTCAACATACTACCAACATAAATCATCAGGACATGACAGCTAATATTCAGTTCTTAAGACAGAAACGCATCAAGAACCAGAGAAAACAGGCCAAATGGTACAGGACTGAGGAAAAAAAAAAACATATAACGGAAGAAAAAATATTCTCCAGCAGAGCTGTCCCCACCTCCTGCTCCCTCCCCCCACTCTGAAAATGATTACAACACTCAACTCGCTTGACACAAAAATATTTTCTTCATGTCTGTCTCTTATTTCTGATTGTGCGTGGCACAGATAGGAAATATTCCTTTTTTTCCCCAAAGCAAGTTACTTAATTAATAGTGAACAATAATTTTCGTGACAACTATATCATTCTTAGAGGGACCTACTGATCCTTTAATAAAGCTTACTAAAATGTTCAGAGTCAGCCACTGAACAAAAAAATGGGTAAATATAACACTGCCACCTGGACAAGGTGAGGTGAAAGTACAAAACCTGATGGTGTTGTCATGTGTAGCACTGGCTGCAGAACTTAAGGAAATGGAAGCAATTCAATGCTGCCGGCTACAAAGGTACGATGGCTTAGCAGATATTTGTGTATAGCTTTAGCCATGGGGAACTTTTGCAGAACAGAGACAGCAAATTATGTCTTTCTTGCAAGGGTCTGATATGTTACAGAATATGACCCCAAATAAAGCAAAACCATCTGTGAGTCTCCAAATTCTTAATCAGATGAAATGGTCAAACCATTCATTTGGACTTCCTTCACTTCTGGGTGCACAATCAACCCCACATATTGACTAAACACTGCTGTATCTGAGGTGGACCCTGATCTCTGAGAGAATGATAAATAATGTCAGAGAGACGGAGAGCAAGTACAGCCCCATGTGTGGTTCACATTGTAGTACTTAGACTGGAGGGGAAATACACATTCATTAAGTGATTCTGAATACCTGTGCTAGTGAGAAATGGCTACTCTCAATTGCCATCTACATCTTCTCCATTAAACTCCTCAAACTCTTCAATTGCAAAACATAGACGCGCACATTAATTAACTTTACATGAAATCACAATTATGCAAAATGAATTCAATAGGATCTTATAAATCCTGCTATCAATTTAGATCAAAAACTGACAGAGAAAAGCAGCCTCTCTTCTCACAGACGTGAGACGGAAGTCATGTAGATCTTTTCAGTAAATAATTTAGGAACTCTGAAAAAGTTCTCTAGATATTCTGAAAAGCAGCAACTGCCACCCAAAAAATCAATATGATAAACTTTTCTCAAACTCTGTGATTCATATCCTGATCATGTCAACTTCTTGCAAGCTATGGCAGTTTGAAAGACCTGACTTGGTTGGCATGGTTAACACATCAATATGACACCCTGCTTGACTTCATCTATTTCTAGCAGATGACTCAAGGTTGCTCCCACTTCCTCCTCATTCTACAGGCAAACCAAAATACCCCTGTGGACCACAATGGACAAAAGGGGAGAACAGTTCGGGGGCAACAAAGTTTGACATGGATAAATGGGACTAGAGTTTGACATGGCAGGTATATTTTGCCAAACAGGGAGTATAATGAAAACTCCACATCTGACATCATATACTGCACCATGTTAAACTGGCACAGAACTTAGAACTTACAAATAACAGAAGGATCAATGGCTCTTAACGGTTGGCAGTGTGAGAAGTATGGATGAAAATGTCTAAATCAGCTATGATGAAGATGATCCCCTTGAAACCATCAGCTCTGGTCATGACCATAGCCCGGTGATAAAAAGTTAACAAAGGGATTCTCCAAGCGCGCCAGAAAGCTGCCATTTATAAGTGGTACAAGGGAATCAAGTTTTGGAACACAGCCGAAGCGACGACTGCTCAACCCATGTGAACTCTCGAGCGGAGGTCATAGGCACTGATTTGAGCCTGGGATACACCCCCAGTGTGTTGGTGAGCCACCTGGACATGGTGCCTGCCAATGTCCTCATTGCTGATGTGAAGGGAGATGAGGTGTCCTAGTCAGGGTCTCTCCCAGTAACAGAGCATGCACGTGGATGGACAAAGGAGGAAAAAGTGGTCTTGTAAAAGAGGAGGTCAAAAGAAGTTGCTCAAAGGGCAGGCTTGACAAAAAAAATCCAGGACAAGGAGAATGCAAATGGAGATCAAGCACCCCCGTCCAACAACCTGCATGTGCAAGAATAGACACCTGCCATGAAAAAAGTACTGAACAGAAAAAAATGAACCCCCTCATCTATCCATCCACAGATCTAACTTCTGCCTAGATGTAGATTTCAGTCATAAATATATCAAGGATGATAAAATCATTGGCCTGCTATATCAAACCCTCATTTAAATACTCACCAAACTTCAGGGAAAAAAGGGAAAATATTTCCTGACTCTACCAATTATCCTAAACTATTAAAAGAAAAAATCCTCAGGCAGTCTTTTATATTAGTTCACTAACCAGTGAAACCAACTGAAAAAAATACAACAGAATAGTTTTTCTCTGTAGTACTGGGGTGTTTTCCGCCTCTTATTATTATGTTGTTTAAACCAAACAACCAAAAAGAAACAAACATCACACACACACATAAAACACACGCTCCTGGACCAAAGTAGTTCTCACTAAGCAACATTAAAGCAAAGTTAGTACACAGAACTGAAGCCGGAGAGCCACATGTATGATCACACAAAATAGATCCAAATAAGAATGAGAAAATATTAACCTGCAGCTCAGTGATTAGATGAGAGACAGTTGCATTCTTGCAATGGATGATTACGCTCTCTCTTCATTCACATTGTATCATGTGTGTGATAACATCAACATTTCCAAGAACATAAATGTCATAGTGCTGGCCACTGGCAGTCAAACTGCAGCCACACCACAACCGGTGAATGCATCACACTAGTTCTCCTCATGATCAGTATGCCATCTGGTCCTGAACTGTCTTGACAAAATTGCTAGTAGGAACCATTACAAAAATACTAAATACCACTTGTCATTTTTTTTTTTTTTTTTTTTCAACATTCAAGGTCAAGTGATCTTCATGGTTTGAATGAGTAGGCTGGGGAGGAAAAAGATGAAAAATGCAAACACACCATCCGCACACACACCTGATATCTGTACATTACATACACTGTTTTGGCTGTCCACAAAATATACATATCATTTTCAGAGATATCACCCCTCTCCCACAACCATCCCTATTGTTTCCCCACAGACAAGTGTAATAAACATTCATACATATACATTTACATGAGTAAACATTACGGTTTATGAGGCTAGTAAATCAAAAAATGAAAAGAAAACGATTACACTCAGACACAATGTTAAGTTTCATCATAAATTCTGGCACACACACACAAAATTCAATCCATAACAATTTCGAACCACACAGACATACAGGGAGAACAAACTGCATGACAGTGTTTTGTTGCTTTTATACCAAAATCAGACTCAAAAGCCTTCCTACAATAAAACTGAATATATACACACAAAAAAAAAAAAAAAAAAAGTCATTCTGTAATAAACTTGAAAATAGTTTGTAAAATTATTCACAAGACTACCAATAGTACTACACCTTATAATTTAAACAGTAACAAAAATTTAGCTTTCAACATCTGCTTAGTCAATTTCCATTCTAAACAATACAGTGTTCAGGTATATTGAGGTGTTACATAAGTTATGTGACAAGATAAAATATTTCAATAAAATTTACAGTAAATAAGTCAAAGTTTCTTTTGTTTCTATAATGCAACATACTGAGTTATAATCATAGATTGTTGTCACTCTTCTATGCTACTTTTAACACTTTCCTTAAATGCTACACTGATGGTTGTCACTCTCTATGTTACTTTTATCACTTTCTTTAAATGCTACTTTTATCAGTTTCTGGGAAGAAAAAAAGAGCAACTGTTACAATCCTTGGTCACATAATATACCACTGACTTCAAGAAATAAAACAACATAACTAATATGAATTATCATAGACAACATAAAAAAGGGCTCCTGCACTTGTAAACTGCATACATCTTTTACTCAGAATGAAAACAATACAACATTATCAACTCCAAAATCAACAGAGCAGCAGATTATACTAATGAAATGAAAATAATAACAGAGCAAAGAAAGATCTAATGGTGATGCTATCATTAATTGGAGAGCTTCTGTACATTCAGGCAAGAAACAGAAGAGCTGCCACAGCTGAGGAAAAACAAAGAAAGCTCGAGGAGGAGACAAGGAGAGTGAGAGTGAGAGAAAAGTGGTCCATCCCCTGCAGGTACACAGCAAGCTGCAAGGCTCAAAATACACACACCCCTTCCCCTTCCCCCTTCTAATTGTCCTGGGTGACTGAACATTCTGGTGGACAAGTGGAAAAGCTCTCTCCATTTGTCCACTGGGCAACCAGCTTTTGACTGCAAAAGTGAGCTACTTGCCAGTCAGCCTAACAGCAGATTGACTGCACTTCCATCCTCCTTTTTGTACTTGATAACTCCACCTTCCCCTCCAATTCTCCAGCTCCCCCACCCCCATTGCTCCCATCCCACCCCCTCAAGCCCCAACTTTCCACTCCTCTCTGGGTTGTTCTTGGTTTCAAAGCATATTGTGGGGGAAGTGGAAATGGAGGTTGGAGGGAGGGGTGACCCAAGAAACAACGGAAGGAAACACTGATCTGACTTAAATTAACACTTTTTTCCCTCCTTTGCCTGCAGATCAAAATGAAACGTAATGCTTCAGAGAATTACACTGCATGTTTTACATTTCCTATAAATATTAAGATTAATACTAACATTATCATTTCAGAGAATACTGATCAGATTTTTTTTATTTATCCACAGTATCAAGTCATTCTCAACTTGCTGAATTCCAAGCAGTTGCTGGCTGATTCTGAAGAGCTTTTAAGTGTCTAAGACAGTAAAAGAACCCTTTGGTTTTCAGTAACATACAACTTACAAGTACAGCAAGCTGCAAAGCGAACTTCAAAACCATATTACTGTGCCAGTGCACTTGAGTGGATTAAGAGAAGACCTACTGGTATTGACACAGGACAGACATATGATAAAACATAGGAAAAGTTCCATCAAGAATATGCTGTGTCTTGATAACACTGTTGATGTTTATTAACAGCAAAACACATTAACAGTTTCACATGCAGCACTCTTACTGTACTGTTTTAACTGTTTAAAAAAAAACGATGTAAACAAAAACTATTGATTCAAACGAATCTTCCACACAAGTAGCATCCAAATGTTAAAAGTTGAAATTCTGTTGATACACACATATCTTACCTCCCCCCCCCCCCCCCCCCCCCCCCCCCAAAGATCTGTACACCGACTTATGTATTACTTTTAACAGTTCAAATAATGATCTGGACTGAGAAAATCAAATACAGGAAAAGCCAAAAGTCACAGCAAACTGTTGCAAAGAGAGAAAAAAAATAGTAGCAATTCACAGTGTCTTATCTTCACAAGGAATATTTAATATTTTCTGTTAACAAAAGGAATCATGCCTACTTGCACAAATTAATGTGTTTGTGATTTCTTTCAGAATTACTTTAGCCCTTCATATTCAACAATAAAAATAATACAGAAACAGAAGACATGTTCACAAAGTTCACAATACAGAGAAAAAAAAAAAAAAGAAAAGAAAAAAAATGAACAAAAAAACAGAATGGAAAAAGTACTACCAGCACACAAACTTCAACCACTCAATGTCTTATTCAATCATTATTAACAATTTCCTGGAAGATTCCCCAATATATATAATATATGTACACTGATGAATGCAGCAAGAAGAGGTACAATGAACAAAACTGTTCTCTCTAATGACCACAAGTTGTGGGCTATGTTGACCCATGGATCCACCCACCCCATTCCACCCCACATAAACTACCCCTCCCCCTCGAAAACAAGACAATTTTGGAATATGATGAGAGAGAGAGAGAGAGAGAGAGAGAGAGAGAGAGAGAGAGAGAGAAAGCGAAAGTGTGTATGTGTGTGTGGGGTGGTGGTGGTTGTAGACAGAGATCTATCTGGACATACACTAAAGAGGGAACGTTAAATACCCACAACTGCACAAGGCATGTTTACACTTTGCTAGTGTTTCTGCACTATTTTTTTTGCTTCGTTTAACAAATAGACCAGAACTATTTTTCCTTTTTTTTTTTTTTTTTTTCAAATACCAAATTCAATCCTGTAGGCTCAAAATTAATTTCTTTACACAGATTATTTTGTAAGCAAGCTTTTATTATTCTCTTTGTTTTGACTCTTCATCTTAATACTTTTCACCAATTTTGTTTTCAATTAACAAAAAATTTTGCTCTGCTATCCTTCAAAAAATTAGTACTGATCATGTGAGTTTACTTCACTAATTCTGAGGGAAACGACAGCAGTTATAGTACATAAATCCAGAGTCCGAAAGATATGAGAGAAGTAGCACAGTGTGGTCCAAAATCTTGCCCTTCTTGTGGCCATGGGCAGCTGCCATTGTGGCTAACCACGTCCTGCAGTAGGAACAGCAGTAGTGGTAGACTGGGCCACAGCAGCTGCTTTCTGCTTCAACATGGTCCAGTCGAAGGTGTAGTCGTACTGGTAATTGAGGGTGCGGAAGAGGATGCGGAACAGCTGACGCAGGTACATGTAGTCTGGAGCTTCTTCAAAGCGCAGACCTCGGCAGTAGTTGAGGTACATGGCAAATTCTGCGGGGGAACCCTTTGCACAACACCTCCACTGGTGTTGACATTTTCTTTTCGCTGATCTTCTCGTACTTCTGCTTCTTTGTGTTGGCTTTGAGACCTTGCCAAGGAAGGCTACCACGGTTGAAATACATCAACACGTAGCCCAAGGACTCCATGTCATCACGACGGCTCTGCTCAATACCAAGGTGAGCGTTGATGCTGGCATAACGTGCTGTTCCAGTGAGATTTTTGTCTTCACGGTAGGGGATATGAGTACGAGTGCGACTGTCTCTGTACTTTTTGGCAAGGCCAAAATCAATCACAAAGACTTTGTTGCAGTGCCTACCAATCCCCATCAGGAAATTGTCTGGTTTAATGTCCCTGTGAATGAAATTCTTGTTGTGGACATATTCAATACGTCCAATCATCTGGTCAGCAAGCATCAGCACAGTTTTCATGGTGAATCTCCGGGAACAGAAATTGAAGAGGTCTTCGAGACTTGGTCCCAGCAAATCCATTACAAGCTCGTTGTAGTTCTTTTCTTGTCCGAAGTAGCGAATGTGCGGAATTCAAACTCCGCCTTGAAGTATTTTGTACAGCTTACTTTCGTACAAAAGCTGGGGGTGTCGTGCTTTTGTTGACTCGAGCTTAACAGCAACCTCTTCGCCATTTGTTATGTTGATGCCGAGGTAGATATCGCCAAACGATCCACTGCCAATTTTTCGAACCAGACGATACTTGCCTGCCACGATAAACTCACTGCCTTGAAGGCCAGACTTCTCTGAAGCACCATCCATTGTCAAAAGTCCACAATAGCCTTCTCAATTAGACCAAACTCGAAAGAAAACCTTCGGTCAAGCCCTCAAAGTGGTTGCCATCTTGGGTGTTTCGGCTTTGCGATGGAAGTATCCCATAATGCACCATTTCCAACCATAATCCTGCACGACCGCATACTGCGCATGTCATGCGGAAGTTCTAAAATAGTATCATCGCAGTCGTGACTGTTTTCTGAGAGTTGGACTGCCGACAGGCTACTGAACGTTAGTGTGGACTCTAAAGTGGCCCGACGACGATGAAGGAAACCAGTAAAAATCAGCAGCAAAATGCAGAAGGAAAGGCAGACACGCTGAATCCATTTTTCCATCGACTGCACCTGAGTGGACTAGATCTATTTAAGGTTCGATGTCTTCTGGCTCGTTGATTTCTTCATATTTCTTATTGAGACATTCTGAAGATTTCATCTCTCTTTAGTTTTTGATTGATCGTTGAAGGGCATTGATTGTCAGCCCAGTTCTGCATGCATGATATAGTATAAACGTGTAGGATTTCTTTCCACGGTGCTCTTTGCGTTTGACATCATTGTTGGAATGCATGATATAGCTACGTTTTGTTTTGCATTTGAATGCACGTGCGTTTTTGAAGTTCAAACCTTTGTGGCAAAATAGTCTACACGTCACACTTCGTACACACAAATTAACACTCAGGCACGCCCGCGTCCACACACGCTTGTGGACATTCGTTCAAAACGGCCAGTAGGTATGTGTACGTTGTCTCTTGTTTTGCAGCGCTATGACTCATCATCTTTGCTGTGTTTGGCAGTCCCCGGGGACTTAAAGCCAATAAAGGGCTGATAAAAGAAAAATAAAAAAAAAAAAAAAAACATAATAACAGTAACAGTAAAGCTGTTGGCTGAAAGCGTTTTACCCACTTCTACCAATGGGATGAATGTAATCTGTAGAGAAGACAATTCATGAATACTTGTTGATACTGCTAAGCATTAACTAGTATGATACACACAAGTGTGCTCAAAAATGCAGTTAAAAATGCAGAGTTGTTAAAATGTAAAACCTGCTTGTTATCAAGCTAATCTTTAAATCATTGAGTGTTCTTGCAGTTCTAAATCATTGCATGGTAAGAAGTTCAAACGTTTTTGTCCTGTTACACTAGTAAATGTTGGTAAAGATTGCTTTTCACAAACATTTTATCTGATTACTTTGGATGTCTTATAATGTTAGAATTTGTAAGTGAAAATAGTTTATGTGTAGTTTGGGTCACATAGTACCCATGTAAACTTTAAAAAGTTTCTTTCATATCACACTGGCTGTTAAATATATTCTAGACTTTGTTAAGAAAATTTCAACCTTTCCAGGTAGCTTAAAGTAAAGGTGCTCCAGTGATCTGTCCGGAAGATCATCTTTGTGCTTCTTTGTAAAATGTTTTTTATTTCTTTTTCAAGACTGGAGAGACAAACCGTATTCCATATTCTACAACTGGTAAAACTAAAGGTTTATAAAGTGCAACCATTATGTCTTTGGCTTTGAACTGAAATATATACGACATCACCCTCAAACAGTCTTTTTGCCATTTTATCATCTGCAGCTTTGAACTGAAATATATACGACATCACCTCAAACAGTCTTTTTGCCATTTTATCATCTGCAGTAATATATTGTTGAAAGAGGAAATGATTATCTGTAATTGGGGTAATATTTACTGATATGAACCTCATAAAGCACCTTGCATTATTATGACTAAACTTGATTTATGAGTCCTTAAAACAACCCACTGACTACTTAATACAGTCCTGTAGTTTATCTGATTAGTACTGTCCTGTAGTATATTTCTTCTTCCATCTTCAAGAACAAAGTTGTATGGTTTGATTTTGATTATTTAGTGTGATTTTTTTTTTTTTTTTTTTTTTTTTTTTTTATAAAGCATTGAACAATATCCACTTTAATTAATAATAATTAAAACAGTAGCATGTTATTGATGAAATAAATGCACAAAGTGGGTACCCCAAACACTGCCATGCGGAACAACGCTGGTAACCCATGTACTCTCTTCTCTGACTTTGCCTCACTAAAAAAATTGATATTAACAACATATCCAGTGTTTCCTGTGGGATTGTAAAATGAGGAATTTCTGGGCACCACTCACACTTAACAGTCATTGAATAATTTTTTTTTTCTTTCTCAGTTCCCTCCATTTTCTGATACACTTTCATCTGCCAAGCTTGAATCTGGACAGCATAATTGTGTTGAATGACCACTGGAAGGATCTTGTGTAGACAATTAAAAATAGCCTATTGGATCCAGCTGACAGGATACAGCCCCTTGTGTGCCGGGGATAAACAGAACATGACTTGAACTTGAAGCCAGTTGACAGAATGCGGGAGAAGGCAGGTCTTTTCCAAATGGCAAGAGAGTGCCTTAACTTTTGTGTGCTGAAGCCTTGTTTCATCACGCTCACAAGTCACTTGATAGACTTTCACAAAACCATGGGTGGGAGTAGTTATGCGGATTTCTGTATTGGCATTGTGGGCAATTTCTTACCGGTTTGCACTTCAATGGATCCATGCGCGCTGGTTCTCTAACCCCCCCCCCCCCAAAAAGACTATAACTTCGACAGTTTCAGGTTATCATTTGCTGCCACCTGTAACCGGTGCAAGTGCCAGTTAAATATCTCTTGAATTATGTTTGTAGTTGTTCTGTTGTTTTTTGTCTGAAATAGTTTTAACTGTATAGTCTGAGAAGTATAAATTCAGGGTTTATGTCAAAGGAGATTGCAGTAAACTGTCCTTAAATGTCAGGTCTTCATCAGCATCGGGGGGGGGAGGGGGGGGGGGGCCCCAGCAGGGCATAGCCCCTACATCCCACCAGGGGCCTTAAGCAGCCCCTGGAAACACACGCATACCCCAGCCACAAACTGTTCAGTATTACATACATTTCTCACTCACACCCATGCAAAAAACACTTGTACAAAGCACACACACATCACACACACACACACACACACTCTCTCTCTCTCTCTCTCTCTCTCTCTCTCCCCCCCTCTCTCTCTCTCTCTCTCTCTCTCTCTCTCACACACACACACACACACACACACACACACACACACACACACACACACACACAGAGTTCTCAGAAGATGTGGAAGTTTTCAAGGGAGCATACTGTCATTGTCCTGAACAGACACATCTAGTGCAAAGGAGCTGAGGCCATACTGTTTTCATCAGGTCAATGAGTCTGTACATTGGTAGCTCAGTGACAGACAGTTTTGTGCTGCACATGGTGTGTGTGTGTGTGTGTCAAAAAATAAGTTCAAGTCTTATAGGCTAGGCTATCTCTAATGGAGTTGATGAAACTTTGTTGAAACTGCATATCCCAGAGCCAATTATCAGTGTGTGATGAGACCTCTGAAAAGTAAGATTATTAATACAGTGAGTGTTGTGACACTTTTGTAATTGTTTTCTACATTTGATTTTTTTAGCTTCAAAGGGTACTGTACTGTCGTTTCCATGTGATTGAAAACACTCCGTATTACCATGATGTTCCCATAGATCTGCCTTTGATTACCACTTGTTAATGTTAATCCCAATTGCTTCTTTGTATGTCCAGTTATTTCCCTGATCTTGTGGGTTTTCCTTTGCCATGTCCACTATCTCCCAAATCTCCATGTTCTGTCAGTCTTCAGCTTTGGTATTGCTCTCACAACCTTATCTACCAAGGTTTTACTTTTATGCATGATGAATAACCTTGCTTTTCCTCCTTTGTACCACTGGAGAGGTTTTTTGTTTGTTTGTTTTTTGTAACCAGTTTGGATCTTCTACCCTTCTTCAGGGCAAACAGTGGAAGATTTCAGCAGACTGTGCTAGTCGTCAGTGTCCTTTTATATGGTTACAGATCGCTGTGATGTCTGTCTGTCACGGTGGCACCAGTACGTCTTCTCTTGGTGGGGCTACTCCTGTTCATGATATGGCCACTGGCAGCCATTGCTGTGGCTTTTCGTAGCTCTGAGGATCGCAGTAAGCCCATGACAGGTTGGAGATGGTGAGTGGCAGAGAAGACAATGTCATAGTCCCTTTCGTTTTGTTCTGAAGATTTGCTGATGAAATAACTGTCAATGTTTTGAGGCATTGATATTAATTTTTTTTCAGTAGACATGTTACTTTACCTCTTGCTCTTTCTTTTTTTTCCCTTTCTTTTCAACTTTGCAGAGCAGTTACATTTATGAGTAACAGCAGATATGAATCTTTATTTGTTCATGTATTTGAAATAGATAACTTGGAAAAAATAATAAAAAAAAAAAACATGATGAAATCTCAAAGAGGGGATCCAGTGCTATGAATAAGTTAGTAAAGAAGTAGGTCAACACAATGAAATTTTTACCTGATTTATGTGATGTCATAGTGAAATCTCAGGCTCAACATTAGCTTCAAACTTCAGGTCTCTTCACAGGCAGTGTACATGTTCACAGTCAGCACTGCCTGGAAGAGAAGGTGAACAAAAATAAGAAAGAGAGAGAGAGAGAGAGAGTGAGAAAGAGAGAGACAGAGACAGACAGAAAGACAGTGTCAAAGTAAGAAACATCATGGAGGTATTGCATATATTCTCCCACTCTCCTCCAGTGGCACCCCTTTTGTGCTTTTGTTTAAACGTGGTCTGGTATTATGTATGCCTCTCTCATTCTTCTCACTTATTTTGAAGATTTTGTTCAGTATGGTCCAGTTTTCAGATTTCATTATCCTTCACTTTTGAAGCGGAAATCCATCATTGGACATTTTCTACTGTTATTAGAAGATATTAAGAAAAAATCCAGTGTTCTGGGGAAATCTAGTTGTGAAGAACAAAATACAGCGTGCAAGAAAAATTGTCCATTAAGACAATAAGAGTCATGTTGTTAATATGCCTGAATGAACAGCCAATATATACTCATCTTGAAAGGTTTTGGTAATGGCTGGCTTATGAAATTTTCAGTTGAACTTGAAGCTTTTGAAGACAAACCCCATCTCATGACGTTTTGGTGAGCAAGAACACACGAACCCTCGATTTTCCAAATCCATGCCTTTGCTCCTGACTTATGAAGCTTGCAAATTAAGCTTTGGAAGACTTATCAAGCTTGCAAATTAAGCTTTGGAAGACTTATGAAGCTTGCTAATTAAATTTTGGAAGATGACAGACAGACACACACACACACACACACACACACACACACACTCACACTCACACACACACACACACACCTTTCTTGCTTACATACTTTGGCAGTGTCTCCACCCCAGATTGCCCTGGACTGGTATGTCTTCTTTTAAACTCTGATGACTTTTCTCCCAGTTTTTTCCTGACCATTGTAATCCCTGACTTTTCATCAACTTCATGCATCAGACACCTCAAAACAACTGGAATCCACCCAACAGATTCTGCCCTCCAAAAACTGGTGTGGAGGCAGTCTTTCCTGTTAACACTGTGAACTGGAGGTAGAGTTACTCTTGCTAAAAGAAGAAGAAGAGGGGAGGGGTCCTCTTATCAATATGGTAATGTACAACTAAATTGTTTGTACATTTGTAACTTGCATAATTTGCTCTAACCAGGGTATTCATTGAGATTTAATATAGAGCTGTGTTTCTCTTTCTCGAGCTTTGTTTTTGGCTGTCTGTGTCGTTGATGTTTATTTCTTTTCAGACTAATGCAAAATGAACCATAATTACAAAGTGTGTGTGTGAACTTTGCTTTTGAAGAGGGACAAATGCATGAAAAATATGCAAAATAGCATTATTATTAGCCATTGTTATTATCAGTAACAACTAACATTATGACCACTATTACGATCATGTCATTATTGTCACTTGATTGTATTGTAATACATTGGCCATGATTGTTAGCATTAAGTGGCTGCATACAGAGGATAAAAAGCGGTTCACAGATTACATGTTTTACAACATGGGGGTGAATTCCATAGAAAGCTTTAAGCTGCATGTTCAAATGCACACATCCCAACAAACTGAGAACAGTTGCAATGAGGAAAGCCATCACTGAGAGCTTGACCTTATAAAGAGATAAAAGTTTGGAAGCTGATTGGAGGGCATAACCACAACTAAGAATTGCCAAGTAATCGCCATAATCTGTGTGACAGTGCCAGGAATTAGATGTTTTATATATGGTTACCAGCATCCTACTTTAACTAGCAGACCCTGTGTCAGTATTAGTTTGAGAGCAGCACATGAACTGCTAAGAGAGCATGCAACAAGAAATGGTATATGCAGGGGAGTGGTTGGATGTCAATGGACAGAGAGGCATGAAGCCACAACAGAAGCAGGAAGTGATTATGTGTAAGTGAGAGAGACTGATCACAGCTGTTGAGGAGGGTTGAAGCCCTGTGGCACTATAGGCCCCTGAACATTTGATGGAGCAGAAGCTTGGATTCTGCCATCTGGTATAAAAATTTGAGAAAGAAAGGAGGAGGTGGGGGGTGCAGATGTAAGATGAGGGGAGGGGATCTTTCCTGAAGTTGGAGTATGGCTGCTGCCTTAATGGCGGATATAAAAAAAAACAGTCATACACACAAAACTCCACTCCCTTTGTTGGGCAGATGGGGTTAATACTTGCCTGTCTATACAGGGAGTGTCCGCAGGAGTATCAGCCTGCATATGCAGAAGAAGAAGTAGGGGGGGGGATGTGGAGGGAAAGGATGGGTGGTGAGTATTAGAGTGATGCGGCTGTTACAGTGTTAGTGGTTCAGATTCCTTTCGTAAGTCAGTTTTAGGCCAGAGCAGTGTCTGTATCTTAGCCTTTAGTTAGGTGATGGCCTATAGTCAGCCTTGCCCAATTGTGACATTGTGTTTTTTCAACAAAGTAATTTGCAGATTGTACCCATTTTACTTTTCTGGAAAACAGTATGGTTTGCTTGTTTCACTTCAGTCTATATGTCATGTGAAAGAAAGAATACTATGCTGAATCAGTGAATGTTAGAGTATTACTATCGTGCATTAATTAATTGGGATGCCTGGTTTAGGTCGAACGATACCCCAAACTTGGATATTCGCATGTGTGTGTGTGTGTGTGTGTGTGTGTGTGTGTGTGTGTGTGTGTGTGTGTGTGTGTGACCATAAGTAGCAATGTTACCAGTGTTAATTGTATATACAGTGCATGCAGTGCAAATACCATTTCCACAGATATGTGTTGGAATGGAAGGTACAGGAGGTCTAATGTCAAACATGATCAGCATTAATAATTAATCTGTCCTGTAATCTGCATTTGTCATAATTAGGAACCACTGTCCATGCCTGGCTAAAAAACAACTTATTTGTGTATGGATAGAAATCTTTGTATGCATTTTATCCATAGATGAAAAAAAGAAAGTTTTTCGTCTTACTTGCATGTCCTCTTATTTGGACCTCTCTCTCTCTCTCACTCTCTCACACACAGACACACACACACACACAGAGACACACACACACACACACACACACACACACACACACACACACACACACACACAACACAACACAACACAACACAACACACACAGAGCTAGTCATTGTCTGTGCTGTGCTAAACTTTTGATGCTGATAGATTTCAGTGCGCATGTTGTGAAGTCTCAGGAGTCTGGTACAAGGTTTTTGATGGTTGAATCACCTGAGGAAAATTTTGATGTTTTTTTTTTTTTGTTTTGTTTTAAATCTTTTATGAAAATATTTTCCATAGCAATAGATAGCAAAGCTGAAATACACACATCCACTGATTGAGAAAAGCAAGAATTTTTTTTTTTCAGCATAAAACAGTTAAACTGCCTACAAAAAAAGTGTGTAAATTGTACCTTCTGCTTGATGTTAAGACTGATAAAATGTTTTGAGAAGATTCACATCTGAAAAGTATCAACATCACAGCATGGGTCACGTCATTGTGCTCACATTTTGAAATTGTTTTTCCTAGTAGCAGGGATCAGATCTTTTCTGAGTAATCTTAAGTTGTATTTTTTTTTCTCTCTCTCTCTCTCTCTCTCTCTCCCTTAACATTTTCATCTGATGCAAGATTTTACGGAAGAAACATTTTTAACAAAGTTTCTTAGGAGGTGTATTTTAAAAAGATGTGTGAATTGTGTCATTTTGTGTGTGTGTTTGTTTGTTTGATGACTGCTACTACTACTACTACAGCAACTGCTACTACCACTATCACCCCCTATGTGAAATGATTTTGAAAGAGTGATAACTTGCCATGTTAGACAAGACGGACTGTGCTGGAAACTTCGCTTATGTGCGTTAGTGTTGTTATGTTACACTTAAAACAATAAGAAAAATAACACCAATAAAATTTAGATCATAACTCGGGCATAGAATCAAGTAATCGTGTCAAGATTGCATGTATGGAATTTCCCAAATTGTACAATGTACGTCATGACAACACTGTTTCAAATGTTATAGTTATGCAGTGTGTTTTCAGTTGACCAGCATTATGTACGTTACATAACAAATCTTTATGATTTTGGTCAAAAGAATCCCAAATGTGAATTACCATTGACTACTGATGTTTCCCAATACTCTCAGGATATTCCAGCAAATATTTGTTTGTAAATGTTGAATTTTCATTTGTCAAAAGCATGTTTAGTCTTGGAGTAATTTATTCCTCAGAAGTTGCATATAAAATGAAAGTAACTTACACTAGACTTCTTTCAGGCATTGAAAATTTTTGAGGAAAAGATTTTCCTCCTTTTCCTTTGTGTGCATTGAAATGACATATTTCTGAAATTCAGTGCATAATTAATGCCCCAAAAATTTGCAATATTGCAGAATTGTATTTTATAAAAGTGTGCCACAGTGCCGATATCATATACTTTTAGGTGTCACTTTTAGCATACATTTCTATGTTCATTAATGATGTAAAATGCACAAATCTAATAATTTGTGGAAATGTTTTATTTCACAAAACAAATGCATTGTACATCACATCAGACTATCAAATAAACTTCAAATAGTGCATGAGGAAGTTGATAGACTATTCAATTTGGTCACCCATTAATGTTTCTTCCTCCAACTAGAATCATAGACTTTTCCCCTATGAGTAGTACTGATAACTACATCTTCTATATGGATAGTGGTTTTGTTTTAGATGATTTTTATGTTGATAGTTAGATCAAAAGATGACAGTAGTCATATGTTTGTACTGGACATGATGATGACAAGCATGCACATAAAAAAGGCATATGCACATGCACACACACACACACACACACACACACACACACACACACACACACACACACACACACAGACAGTGGCTAGCTCATTAATTCAACTGCTGTTCTGCTGCTGCTGCTGTGCTGCTGCTCTCTCTCTCTCTCTCTCTCTCTCTCTCTCTCTCTCTCTCTCTCTCTCTCTCTCTCTCTCTCTCTCAAATTGCCTGTTATTTCAGATCCAAAAGGTAGATGGGCTGAGGTTGTTGATGTTATTAGTTTTATTGTAATATTGTATGAGCTGCACATGCCTTGTGTGTGTAGACAAAATACTTAGTTTTGCCCGCTCCCCCCTCCCCCACCCAAACTGCAAATTTTTCTTGAAGGCTACCACCTATGCATTAGTACAGCGTAGATTACTGCATTTCTGTCAGTGTGCGTGTTACTTAGGTATTAAGTGTGTGCATGTGTTTTTGCCATTACTGTGTTGAGGGAGATTCTGAATTTTCGGCATGAGCTACAGTTACTCATGCTTGCAGTGACTCATTTCTCACCTGCTGATTCATTTTATTGATTACCTTCAGTATCCACTGATTCAGGTATTGATTTGTCCTACAAAATTGTTGAAACATGGGGAAGGTTGCAGAGAGATGAATATGATATGGAGAGGAGGTGGGCCCAGTGGTAATAGCAGAAGCCAGATAGACTCATAGAGTCATGTTAGTCCCTGTGTGTCCCTGGAGACTGGCAAGGCAGATAGGCAGTGGATGACCGAGGCAGGAAGGCTGATGTAGTATCAGTGCCTGGGCTCTCTCTGGCTATTGATTTTGTCCCCTCACTTTGCACCACACAAAATGGGGGGAAGAAGTGGGTTGAGCTGAGAAACAAGCCTTTACCTGCATGGTAGAAAGGCCAGTGCCTGTGTTCCTTCACTAGGGGACTGTGTGTGTGTGTGTGTGTGTGTGTGTGTGTGTGTGTGTGTGTGTGTGTGTGTGTGTGTGTGTGTGTGTGCGCGTGCTTGCACGTGCACACATGCATGCTGATGTGTGTGAACATGTGTGAGTGTGTGTGTAGGTCGGTAGACATGAATATGTGATGAGCGAGAGAAGAGAGAGAGAGTGTGTGTTTGCACACATGTGCATGCATGCTGGTGTGTGTAAACATGTATGAGTGTGTGTGTGTGTAGATAGTAGACTTAGAGAGAGAGATAGATAGAGAGATATATTTGATGAGTGTGTGTGTGTGTGTATGGTATATGTATTGTGACTGTGTTATGTGTGTTATGTGTGTACTCCAGGTGAATATTAAGACTCTGTCAGGCTGAGTTGTGGTTGACTTGCCTCAGTACCAGCATTATGCTGTTAGTGTTACTGCAGTTTATACTGCCAATAACATGATGAAAAATGCCTAATCAGTCCATTTTAAGTGTTTAGAGGTGTCGCAAGAAGCTGTTACTCTGTTAGTGCTCCCAGTCCACCAGACTAAGTTAAAAGCTATTTTGTAGGAAATTTTTTTTGAAAGGCTAATATTGAGTTCCAGAATCAAAATGCATTCCCCATTGAGAAAAATGCTGCCTCTTCCCTTTCCTTTTTAAAATTATAATGGATCTTATTATTTTAACTGTTTAACCCCCAGTAACAAAGTCTGCATGTGTGCTTGTGTGCGTGTAGTATTTTCATCTTTTTGTGTGCTACAGGAATGGAGAAAAAAGACAGATTGAAGTGAGGCAATTTAAGGATCAGTGAGAAAAAAAAAAAAAAGGGGGGGGGGGGGGAGGGAGGATTCATTAAAGACTAAGATTAAACTGTACTGATGAAGGATGAGAAAAGGATATGATTCTTGTGGACTGTCTGTTATCGTCAGCGTTCCCAGCTCTTAGTTCTATTTTGGAAGATGGAGTCCTAAGGATTTTTACTGGCTGCTTGGTGCAGAATAAAACTGCCAGCACAGAGGTTGGTGTGCAAGAAAGTTACCTGCAGAGATTTGTAGTTAATAGCAAGCCTGAATTCTCCTCGGGCTTGCCTGAGGATGAATTGGTGGTCATATGCTCCAGTGCAATCACTCACTTCTGCTCGTGTTGTGTGTGTGTGTGTGTGTGTGTGTGTGTGTGTGTGAGAGAGAGAGAGAGAGAGAGAGAGAGAGAGGACATGGGATAGACAGGGATACAGACTGAAGATGAGCAAACATTTCTGTTGTTTGTGATCACATTTCAGTATCTAAAGCTGGTAGTTTATAGTGTATAAATGTAAACTAAGTTATGTCAGATTTCTTTCTTTTTCCCTTTTTCTACTGAGGAAAATGTCATTAAAGAGGACAATCAAAAGCTGGTAGTAGTTTATAGAGTATAAATGTAAACTAAGTTATGTCAGATTCTTCTTTTCCTTTTTCTACTGAGGAAAATGTCATTAAAGAGGACAATCAAAAGCTGGTAGTTTATAGTGCATAAATGCAAACTAAGTTATGTCAGATTTCTTCTTTTCCCCTTTTCTACTGAGGAAAATGTCATTCAAGAGGAATTGACTTTGATTAAATGAAATGTGTGCAGTATATTACGGCCAGTGATAGTGCTCCTGTCCCGGGGTGTTCTTTGTGGGAGGCTTCAAATGGATCAGTGTGCGTGGGGTGCGTGCCACAGCCAAAGAGGCTCCCATCTTGGCTGTGGCCCCTCACTCATCTTTTTTTGATTCCTTGGCCCTGGTCTACATGGGACTGACCAGTGTGGTGGCCAAAGCCGAGTCACAGCATATCCCATGCTTTGGAAGTGAGTACTTAATGTGTGCCTGTGTTGTGTCTTTTTCTCTCTCTCTCTCTCTCTGACTGACTTTTTGTCTTTGTCATATCGTGTCTTACATGAAGGAAAGTTTGGGCATGCACATGTGAGCATCATCATAGACGTAACGGTCTGCCTTTTGTGTGTCTGAAAATACATTGGTTGTTAATACTTGGTGGATGTAATCTGATTCTTCTTCTGTCCCCCATCCTAAACGCTTGCTTGTTCTCTCCAAGTCCAACTTCAGTCCTCTCTTCTTCTTCTTCTTGTTTTTTTTTCTCTTTTCCTTCTTTCTGTCATTCTCTGTTTTCTTCCTTTTTCCTCTCTGTGCCTCTTTTGCCTTCTCTGCTGTTGCTTTTGCTACCACTTACCTCCTAGTATTGTTTCTTCTCCCCCTGTGCCCCTGTGTGTTGTGTGTGCGTGTGTTTTTTTGTGTGCGTTGTGTGTTGGTTTTTTTGGGGGGGGGGGGGGGGGGGGGGGGGGGGGGGATTGGGTGAGCATGTGGGTGGTCTCTGACCCTTCTGGAGGGACTGTACCTGAGGATTGAAGTCATAGCAGAGAGGCTTGCCCAGCAAATATGGGGTATTGTGGCCACAGTGCCAACACAGAGAGTGTTCCAACAGGGAACAGAGCCTATGGCTAGACACACCAGCAGACAGGTAGACAGACAGACAGAACTCATAACACACTACCTCCCCAAGCACTGTTGTTAAAATGCCCTCTCTCTGTCCTTTGGCCAACAGCAGACAGTTGTACATAGATGTGATTTGTCCATGCTGTGCCTTGTCTGTACACTGTGTCTACTGTTTCAGGAAGGGAAATCAACTAGGGTCTTGATACTCTGAGCCTGCTTTGACAGTGAAAAGGAGATTAAGCCTTGTTTTATGTCCAGTGTTTGCTGGGAGGGAAAGGACAGCCCTGGAGGGGTGTGTGTGGTGTGTGGTGTGTGTGTGAGAGTAATTTGACAGGCAGATAGTATTATGCTGTAATGCAAGAGGCACTATTCTGCTGGGAGTGTGTGAAGTTACCAGTACTTTACAGCAGGCTGTACAGGAGCTGTGACAGCAGCAGAGCTGCTGCCCTGAATCCCACTCAGTCATGCTGTGACGTCCCGTTTCAGTCTCAGTTTCACTACTTGCTGTACATGTTCCTGCCTGCCTCTGTGTTGCATGCCTGATATACAACACATACATGTGTACTCACACAAGCATCGCAGTTCACATGTATGCATGCGCAGTCATGTACACATGAGAAAAACACTCTCACACACAGTGCATGCATGTGCGTGCACACGCGCGCGCGCACGCACACACACACACACACACACACACGCGCGCACACACACACACACACACACACTCTCTCTCTCTCTCTCTCTCTCTCTCTCTCACTGTGTTACACACCTAATTTCCACAGACACACACATACACACGCACTCTCTCTGTCTAACACACACACACACACACACACACACACACACACACACACACACATACACACACACACACACACAGGTGATCAGACACCCCAGCCAACAATTGGTCAAGTTTAAAGTCCTCTGCGTGCTTGACAAATTGAGTGTTCACTCGGTCGGTCTGAATTTTCTTCATCATTCTGGTTCTTCAGGTTTCACCTATTTAGTACACTAGATTGGCAAAAGGTAGCATGTAGCTGCTATATTGAAGATTCATAAAGTTCTACATATTGCAGTCACCACATTGTTTCTCATGTGTTCATTACCAAGTGTTGCATTGTCTTAACACATTTAGAATGCAACTGTTGCCATAGACCACAGGTTGTACAAAGTCAAGTGACTGTGCATTGTCATTTAAGCGTTATTGACGGTAGATCTTCTGACTGACTTGCTGTGCTGCTCTGTCTTCTGTCCCCCTTTCACTACATTTCCTTGTGTAAGGAAATATTTGTGCTAGCTGGTGGTTAGAAATAAAGTTTTCTAAGAGGGAAACAAGTGCATCTCTGTTTTGGCTGTGTTTTCCTGACACTGTCAAAAGGAATGAGTGCTCTCCACATAGGGTGTTAAATTTTTCCTCACAGGTCACAAATGTTTCCTGCATTTTCCATGTTGTACAAGGCTTTTTTTTTCCTCTGAAACCAGAACAAGGTGTAGCTTCATTTGCCTCATCATTTCATGTTCATACCAGTGAGTTAGCTGGAAAACACTATGTATGCAGATTGATTGGCCATGTCTTTTAGCAGTTCACCCCATTTGATTTTTTCAGGGCATGTCGACTGTTTTCTTTAGATTGCATTGAAGAATGATGATTTGGAATTAAAAGTCTGCAAGTCTGCAATGTTCTAAATTGATATTCTAGTCTCTGTAATATTTTTAATTGATATTTCAGAGAGCTAGATGCCCCTGGTACAGTTCATGGAAACAGTCACTGGAAAACCTCACATTTCGTTTATCACCTTCCAATGTCCTCTTTACTGTGGGGCACACAGCCTTTCACATTTGTTCTGATAGCATAACCATCTTGACTGCCAGAGTGTCTTGCCTGAAATGTCAAGCATGTTCACCTCTCTTAGACAGGGCGAGGCTTGCTCTGGTGCTGTTTTATCAGGATGATTTTACTACCGGCCAGTGCACCAAGTATTTAAAAGAGCAATTGAACGAGAGGCTGGTTAAGTGGGCTGTGGGCTGTAACATTTTCCCTACAGTAAAAAGGTGTTTTCTGCTCTGGCTGGTGATGCTTCTGCATCATTGTGTGTGTGTGTGTGTGTGTGTGTGTGTGTGTGTGTGCGTGTGCGCGCCCTGTGGGGCATTATTCCCTTTCGGCATTCTCCTTACACAGCCACTCCCAGAGTTCAGTTGCATGTCCAACATCACAGACTACAGTTAGAGAAAACAAAAAAAAAAAAAAAAGATGATCAGGTGGTAAGGAAGCCATGCAAAGAGCAGAGTAGTGCTTGTCAATTAGCTGGTAGTGAAACCTCATGTTTCAGTAGACAGTTGCTTATGGCTTGTAGTGAAACGCCCTGTTGTCGCTGACAGTTGCTTTGTGCATTGACTGGTAGTGAAACCTCCTGTTGAAGTAGACAGTTGCTTTGTGCATTGACTGGTAGTGAAACCTCCTGTTGAAGTAGACAGTTGCTTTAGTGCATTGACTGGTAGTGAAACCTCCTGTTGTAGCAGACAGTTGCTTTGTGCATTGACTGGTAGTGAAACCTCCTGTTGTAGCAGACAGTTGCTTTGTGCATTGACTGGTAGTGAAACCTCCTGTTGTAGCAGACAGTTGCTTTGTGCATTGACTGGTAGTGAAACCTCCTGTTGAAGTAGACAGGTGCTTAGTGCATTGACTGGTAGTGAAACCTCCTGTTGTAGCAGACAGTTGCTTGTGCATTAGCTGGTAGTGAAACCTCCTGTTGTAGCAGACAGTTGCTTTGTGCATTAGACTGGTAGTGAAATGTCCTGTTGTAGTACATAGTTGCTTTGTGTATTGGCTGGTAGTAAAATCTCGTGTTCTAGTAGACAGTTACTTTGTGCTTTGGCTGGTAATGAAACCTCCTGTTGTAGCATACAGTTACTCTGTGCATTGGCTGGTAATGAAACCTCCTGTTGTAGCATACAGTTAGTGTTACTCTGTGCATTGGCTGGTAATGAAACCTCCTGTTGTAGCAGACAGTTACTCTGCGCATTGGCTGGTAGTGAAACCTCCTGTTGTAGCAGACAGTTACTCTGTGCATTGGCTGGTAATGAAACCTCCTGTTGTAGCAGACAGTTACTCTGTGCATTGGCTGGTGGTGGAACCTCCTGATGTTCAATTGCTTGTACATTGGCTGGTAGTGAAATGTCCTTTAGTAGCATACAGTTGCTTTGTGCATTGGCTGTTGGTTAAAAGTAGGAGCAGTAAATACCACATGGTCACAAGGAAGCTCATCTGACAAGTGTTTTGTGCATTGGCAGCTAAAAGTTCTCCTTGCTCTAAACAAGTGGTCTCTGGCCAGTCGGTTAGAGTGCTGTCATGCTGTCCTGTTTCCACTTCCCTGTTAACTCTTCAGCCATCATGGAAAGTGACAGATTTATGGTGGTGTAGGATTGTGTTGAAATGTCATGGTATGTGTGAGTGCACAATCATACCATCCACACTTCCTCTGTCAGTGGTCTGGACTGTGATCTACATTAATACTGCTCTACATGTGCATATTCCCTATCATTTTGTACTTTTGACATACAAATACATTTTTTGTGTCGTAACTGTGTTGAAAACACAGTCCTCAATCATTATATCATATTGTTGCACTTGACAGAAGCTGAACTTTTTTTTTATATATCTGATTACTTTTTGGTTCGAATCGAAAGCACTTTGCAAATGGCAGCCACTCATTTAGCAGATACTGCCAGAGGCCATTTGTTAATGCTGAGGTCTTCCCAATGAACACATTTGGGAATGGAATATAGACAGATTACAAGGGATAATAAACTGATTTATGATTCCTCAAGGAAATTATTTTTGAAATTGTTGCACTTAAACTTTAATAAGCAAGAGGGGGAGAAAGGAAAAAAAAAACAGTAGTGAATTATAGAATTATGCAACTTTAAGAAAAATTCAATAACAACATAATGTGAATTCCCTTTTCAAACGGGAAATATGATTACTGGGCTATACTGATACTTTACTTGACACCACCCCTGAGGCTACTAAACAGGTAGCAACCTATTTATTGATTTTTCTGAACAGATGTTAAAGATTTGATCATTCATATTTGTCAGTCTGCAGTGTCACATTCAAATCAACACAGATTTATCACCAGCTTTGAAAATGGGCAAATGACAGATTTTCAGCACAACTAGGCCAGCTTTGTCAGTGTAAATCTCCATCTGTTCTTGCAAAAATAGATTTGTATCTTGTGAAAGTCGCAACAAGTCACCTCTGTAACCTTTTCACTATGTTTCCAAATAATCTTACTTCTGTGAAACTTGTGATGGTACTGCTGTTACTCATCAACGTTTTGGCATCCACCATTTCCAAAAAAATAATCTGTTTTCTTTGTTATAACCATCCAATTATAATCATTTATGTTGTACTACTTCATATCAAAATATTGCTGAATTATCTCTGGTTTTAGTCACATAGATTGCTGAAATTTATGATGTATACAAAACGTGTAATTGTCATTCCTTCTTCACATTAGGTTGAGCTGCACTCTTGATTCATCTTATCATTTTTCCGCGCTGTTTTCTTAAGGATCATCAATTTGTGGATGAAGCCAACATACTAATGTGCTGTCAGCCAGAAACTGTGGTATGTTTTGCAAAGTTCTGTTTTATTTGGAGTTAAGTAAAATGTTGGAAAGATATAACAGCTTTTATTGTATTGTCTGTATTAAACATAAATTCATCATAGCAATCAAGTCAATATTCAATGCATAACCGTTGGTTGAAAGTTGTTCATAGTTTCCACTGGTTAAACTCAACTGCATGTAAATATTTGTGACAACGTTGTCCTTCTTTTCAATTTCATGCCTATAGACCTATGTGCACGTGGTGTGCACAGAGCTTTTTTCAATAGATTAAAAAAAAAATTTTTTTTTTAGATGAAAAGCAAAGTGTCAGGTCATCAGAACATTGGCAGCATGTCTAAGACTCACACATAACAGTTCTTTACACCGAACGCACACACACACACACACACACACACACTCACATTTTATAAACCGAGTTTTTACTGAGTGTAACATCCGGATAAACCTGGTAGTAGGCAAAAGACAACACACTCACACTCACACGCACACGCACACACACACACACACTCACACTCACACACACACACACACACACACACACACACACACACACACACACACAGAGTGACACATACATACACACACACACACACACACACACACACACACACACACACAAACACACACACATACATGTAAAGGAAAAAAATGAAGGAAGAAAGCAGATCGAGTGAGATGTATATATTAAAAAACTTTATCTGCCTGATATTTTTCTTGTGATTTTGGGTATTAGGTTTAATGACACTTTGACCCTTTTTTAACTATGATAGACAAAAAATATAACCCAATCTTTGCCCCTTATCTGCTAATTTTTCAGTTAAAAAAAAAAAAAAAAAAAGCACGCATTTAGTATTCATGAAAGATTGAAAAAGGAATTTACCAACAAAGATATACGCATACACAATGTTCAAAGGTATTTAAACATTATTTCATGTATACGGACAAAACGTTATGAATCTTTCCTAGTAAAGGATTACAAATACAGAAATCGAGATAAGAGAAATCATTTATGTCTAAGAAGCAGGCTCATATTTAAAGATATATATATATGTATATATTCACTGATTGTTTTATGAAATAAGCATGTACTGTACTTACAGCAGTAAATGTGTGTGTTTTCTCTTGAATTATTAAAGAAAAGACATAGCATTCTCTTGAATTATCAAAGAAAAGATATATTTTTTGATGCATTATCCATACATACACACATTGTCCAGTGATTTACTGTCAATCGTGTGCTTCATGTGTAAATTGCCTTGCCATTGTCTGTATACATGGTGCACCACCATGCTCTTGTACATATATATTGTGTGTACACTGTCAGGATGATGTTAAGAATGAGTTGGGATGTATGCACACTGTATGATGATGTTAAGAATATGTTGGGATGTATGCACACTTTATGTTGAATCACACACTATCAGCATACTATCATGGTAATAACATTAGTGTATAAAGAATTATGTTGTGATGTACACTCTACCATACTTCATCTTGATGAATGTGTATCAACTCATTGTTCACATTTCCAAACTGTCATGGTTCTCATTATTTTCATACATGTAGATTATGAGAGTACTTCCCAGAAAAAAAGAATTATCCTGTACCTCCTCTCCCCCTCTCCCTCTCTCTGTCTTTCTGAGTTTCTCTCTCTCTCCATCACCGGGTGGGCCATTGGAAGTATGGGTGGAGGAGATGGGCGTGTGATTATGCCGGGGTGGGGGGTGGGGTAGGGGGTGGGGAGTGAGTACCTGTGAGTTGTGGCGAGGGAGGGGAAGAGAAGGGGAGGGAAATGGGTTTGTGTGTGTGTGTGTGTGCGTACATGCCTGCGTGCATGTGTGTGTGTGTGTGTGTGTGTGTGTGTGTGTGTGTGTGTGTGTGTGTGTGTGTGCGTGTGTGTAAATATGATGTGATATTGAAATGAATGTTAGCACAAAGTGGAGGGGACTGTTCATGTTTGTGTGGGCGTAGTTGCCTGCATACATGTGTGTGTGTGTGTGTTATGTGTGTGTTAATATGATGTGATATTGAAATGAAGAATGTTAGTGAAACTTAGTGTGCCGTTTGTTTTACAATTTGCGTCTTGTTTTATTTGTTTTATCTTAAAGTTCTTTGCACCGTTGATATGCCCACCCTAGCTTTAAGGAAAAATGTATAAGACTTCGACTTTGACTTCGACCTCTGTCTCTCTCTCTCTCTCTCTCTCTCTCTCTCTCTCTCTCTCTCTCTCTCTCTCTCTCTCTCTCTCTCTCTCTCTCTCTCTCTCTCTCTCTCTCTCTCTCTCTCTCTCTCTCTCTCTCTCTCTCTCTCTCTCTCTCTCTCTCTCTCTCTCTCTCTCTCTCTCTCTCTCTCTCTCTCTTATGGGAGTTCATGAAATTCAAATGGAGATGGACGTGTTTTGGGATGTGTCCTGTCAGTTGTAAAATGAAGCGATCTACCAGCTATGTGCAATTCTGAAATTGATACACAGTGCAGCCAATGGACCATGCCAGAAACTGTCCTGGGTTTTAATAGAGCAAGGTGTGGCTCCTTTGTGGCAGTCTTCATCAGTTTCATGTGTCACCATGCCAAGGAAAGGATGTCCAAGCAATATTGGTCACTGAGAATGACAGGCCGGAAGGAGGGTGTCTTAGTGGAGATACTCCTCACTATGATTTTCTTCAGCAACCTTTTAATGCAGCGTGGAGATGTGATCCTGGACCTTCCAAGGACAGCACCTAGCAAACATGTGTGAGTGGTTCCAGTGGTGGCCACAGATGGAATGTGGAGAGAGGCCCAGAAGAGTCAGGGGGCCAGTCAGCAATGCTGCACTGTTTTTTGTTTTAACCAGCCTTGTCCAAGCTGTCTTTCATGAGCGACAAGTGTGATAGCTTTGGAGAGGACCTGCCTGAAATTAAAGAATTCTTCATCAGTTTGAAGGGAGAAGTTGAAACACTGGAAGGTGAGTTAATGTATCTTGCGCGGTCAAACCATGAACTGACAGAAATTAACAAAGAAACTGAAGAGTGTGTACACAATTTTGAGCTGTAAACCAGCAAATTAGAAGACTGTTTTAACAGGAATAACATCGTTGTGCACAGTGTACCCTAACAGACCAACATGATGAGGGTGATTGAGAACACTTGCTCAAAGACTTGACTTCTGATAAGTTAAAATTTAGAGGTGATGTCAGTATTGATAGGGTCCACCAACTGAATGCAAAATCCAATTTGCCCATCATTGCTCTCTGCATGTTCATGTGTGTGTGTGTATGTGTTTGTGTATGTGTGTTTGTATGTGTGTTTATGAGTGCACACACATGCGTACACACACACACACACACACACACACACACACACACACACACACACACACACACACAGTGTGTACAACCAGTGGAATTCTGTATAAGTGTTTGTGTGTGTATACATAGATATAGTCTGTATCACCAGTGGAACTTTAAAGTGGTTTTAGCAATGTTGTTCGTTTCAGTGTTTGTTGTTGTCTCTCTGTTTTTTTCTTGTTGGTAATCTGTAAGGTAAACTGCTCATGGTCTAGACTGAGGGGAAACAGTCTTGGATCTGTTGTAAAATACCTTTATGAAAGACCAGAAATAAAATGTTGCTAACTGTTGTGAATGTTGAACTGTGAACGATTATTGTTGTTGTATTCCAATTATTTTCATGAAACATGTAGTATGTTTAAAAATCATAACTCTTTGCAGCATATATATGCATGTGTTTATGCCTGCTTAATTAAGGAATTCGAGAATGTGCATGGGTTGCATGCAGACAGCACTGTCATTGGTTGCAAGTATCAAAAAAAAAAAAAAAAAAAAGCAAAAAAATGTGCGTGCATGTGCATACAGTATGGTAGATGATTGGTACTGTGTGAGTGAATGTACTACAGATCTGATTCAGTTAGTATAACGTGGTGACTGTGTTTCATTGTGGGCAGATTCCCATGAAGAAACCAAGAATCTCTTTCAGTTATGAACAGTATCCCCACCTGAAAAATCTGTGACAGAAACTTGCCTTTTTCTGTCACACTTTGTTTCTTTGCTCTTTTGTTGACCCCATATTACTACTGCTTTATGATTCCTTTACTAGTACTTAGTCCTCGCAGTCTTGTTTTCTGCCTTCGGACTCTTGTCAGTTATTATGAGGCTTTTTTTTTTTTTTTTTTTTTTATACATGTTTATTTGTTTCCAAGTAAAAGCAGTCAAAGCAGAGCTTTGATTCATTTGGTTTTTAAGGTTGGTGATAGGATTGTGGTGTTCATTGTAACACTGTGAACCTTTATATTTTGGCCACTGTAGTGCTTACAGTGACCAGTGAACTAGATATCTTGGCCCCAGTATTGTGGTGCATACTGTAACATGTGAACCTTGGCATTTTGGCCATGAAATCAAGGTTCTTGAGTGATCCTTGATATTTTGGCCTCTTTAGTGTGGTGTGCACTGTAAAACAGTGTGAACCTTGGTATTTTGGACACTGTATTGTGGTGCTTATTGTAAAAGTGTAAATCTTGATGTTTTGGCCACTGTATTGTGATTCTTGTCGCAGTAGTGGGAACCTTGATATTTTGACAATTTTTTTTTTAAGGTATTTGTAAGGTTGTGCTGAAAAACATGGACAAATGAATCACAAGACAAAACACGATGCGTTTCACTCTCTTGGGTCTTGATATTATGGCCACTGTATGGTGGTGCTTGTTGTAACCATGTGAGCCTTTATATTATGGCCACTGTATGGTGGTGCTTGCTGTAACCATGTGAGCTTTATATATGGCCACTGTATGGTGGTGGTGTAACCATGTTGTAACCATGTGAGCCTTTATATTATGGCCACTGGCACTTATGATGCTTCATCCACAGCTTTCAACGAACAAAAAAGGACTGACCTACAACATTGATAACTAGTGCACTGTTAAAACATTTTTTCACAATGCTGAAACAAAATGAATAAATTTCCTACATTTGTCATGGAGGGCAATGGAGTTAGGTATCAGGAAGTGAATATAACTGGCTGTAGTTTTTAAATTCAACTATTTTTGGTGTTGTGTGCTTTGTTTCTGCCCTCCTGTTGCATTCTCTCTCTCTCTCTTTTTTTTTGAAGGGAGAATTAGTTGTCTTTTAAGACAATATTGAGTTGGTAACCAAGTGAAGTTCATCTGATGGTAGTGGTTGTGGATAGGCTGAAGAATGTTTTTCCTTCTTTAACTGTTGAGCATGTGGAAGATTTTGAACTCAGTGTGTGTGTGTGTGTGTGTGTGTGTGTGTGTGTGTGTGTGTGTGTGTGTGTGTGTGTGTTTTTCTGGCTTACCAATCTTTGAAAGTCATGGAGGTGAACCAAAGTAATGATTAAAGGTGTCTTGGGATATATGTTAACAGTTTCCTAGAAAACCAGACCCTCTTCAAGCTATTGTAATTTGAGCCCACACTTTAGGTTGGGGCTGGAAGTGGAGGAGGTGGTATAATCTTACTCCAATAAGTTGAGTAAGTGATTCAGGGTGACCTTTAGGTCAAGTTGAGTTGCTGGGTTTAGTTAATGCTTTGTTAAGTGAGAGATATGTGAAAGTTTGTTCTTGCTGATGATGTAGAAATGATTGATTCATATTTTTGAAGGCTATAAGTATGAGAATGATAATATCTGCTGTTTTTGTGACAGACTCTTTTTCTGCAAATTTACAGTAATTACACATATATTTACATGAGCGTACATACCTGAAAACTGTTAAGATGCATTTAAGTACACTGAAGAATCACAAGTATAATACATCCAAATTATTTCATTTGTTATCAAGTGTTCTATTTATGACTGAAAATTGCAGTATGACTCCCCAAAGTGTTAGAAATCATCTTGGAATCTTTGGGGGAAAAAAAAACAGTTGATGTGCCAGACCTGTGACATGAATGTGCCATGACACCTTATCATCAGTGATTGATGATTCCTAGGCTGGTGTGTGTATTGTTACAGTGTCTCAGTGTATGCTGTTTTGTGCTGATTCACACACAAAAAAAGTCTCTGGTCTGCTGTGGTGTGCTTCATTCCCCACATCATCTGTTCTGTTGAGACAATATAGAGATGTTAGCTTGGGGCTCCTAGCACTTTCCCCTTGATGTAGTAGTTAATGCCTCAGAGCCCTTCTGCTGGATATAGTTAAACTGACATTTTATGACTTGATGTTGATGGGCCACTGTGTAGCCTCCGCCACACCCCTTTGTCCTTGTCTCCTAGGAGTGTATGGCTGTGTTGTGTGTTTCTTGGGGTGATCCCATGGTGCTTCAATCTTAGTTACCCTCTGCCCATAAGTCCAGGTGGCCTGTTGCCATAGTTCATGACTTGTCTTAGGTGCACGCTGTTGGTTGTCGCAATCTTTTACCCCTTCAGCCGTTGCCTGGATTAGGCTTGCTATGTTATAGATCAGGTATGTGTTGGTGTGTGTCTCACTCTTACTCTACCTGTCTCTCTTGAGAACCTGGTATACCCATGGATAACCTGGTATACCCATGGTACCTATATGTCTGTGCTAATGCCTTTTATTACCCTGTGTCCCCTACCCTCCAAGCCATGCAGTAGTTGCTGACACATTGATGCTATGTGACTTGTGATGGTGCCTCAGGTGTGGGCAGAATCAAGGGGTTTGTCCTGTGCACAGTGCCGGACTCTGGCTGCCTGTGTTGGCTGTACGTAGCAGTGTGCCTGTAGAGGCTTGCCGCTCTGGTTGCAGCTTGGGCTTGGTCATGTAACATGCTTTCTCTGCTTTATCACACAATCTGCAAAGAGCTGTATGAATGGTTTCATCTTCACATTTGATTGCAGTGTGTTTTTGTATATCTGCCATTTTAGTTGACATTTGAGGGAGAGATGGAGGATTGCATCTATATGTTGCCCTGTGTGCTCGGAGCCTGTACTGAAAACAACTGCCCTGGCTGTATTCTTATTTCAGAGTATCAGCGTTTCAGGTCCATCTTAGAGCAAGGCGTATTCTTATCCTTTTCTAGAATAGAAATCTACTGGGTGATCAGATCTCCATCTGCAGCCTTCCATCACGCCCTGCCCTAGACGCAGTCAACCTTAGATTGTTCACTGCCTCCATACCTTCATAATCAGACCTGTAGCAAGAATTTTCAGGGGAAAATGAACTTTTGAGTGTGTGTGTTTTAGAAATACAGGGAAATTTCGCTGGCTTCAACGTCATGAAACACTTTCATTCTCAGACAAGGGAAAAAAAAGTTTGAACCTTTCAAAGGTAGCGTTTTCTTATGACTGGACACAGCCATTTAGTGCAAAGAAGCCTAGACCAATCAGTTTTTATCTGTGGGTGTAAAGTTGTTTGCTGATGATTTACAGACTGAAAAAATTTGTTGTGGCAAAAACAATTCAGGACCTGCTAGTCTAGTTATTGTGATAAAATTTTGTTCAGACACCATACCTAGAATGAGAAATGATATTGTTCCTGCATTTTCTTGATTTTTTTCTTTAATGAGATTTTTAGTGCGAGTTTCCTCCATTTCTATCTTACCTAGGATGCCGAGTTTGTATCTTATTTCAGTACATGTATGTGTGCCGTGCATAGTGTGTACTACCGGCTGTGCTTTTTGAGTTCTTATCACCTTTCCATATCACACTCTGATTTTCCTTGCTGTGCTTTTGAGTTCCTATCACCTTTCCATACCACACTTTGATTTTCTTTCTCCAACTGTTTCAGAAAATATGCACATGACAAGAAGACATTAGCCTATTTGCTGGGTTGCTGTATGTATGCTTACTGCCACAGTGTTGCAGTTAATTTGGCTTCATCTTCTAGGTTGGTTTGAGTTAAAAAAAAACAAAGAAACAAACAAAATGTTTAGTATTCTTTGGCTTTGTCAGTCATGCAAGCAAGGAAAACACGCTTATGAGCATACACACTTGCAGACATACACAGGGAACAAGTTCTCAGTCAGTGGTCATTGTTGTTGTGGGTGAGTGGACGATTGTGTTTGTGGGTGAAAAGTAGGTGGACCACAGCTCTTGAGGGAAATCGGAAATGGCAGACTCTATATGCCCCTTCTCCTCTCCGTGTGTGTGTGTGTGTGTGTGTGTGTGTGTGTGTGTGTGTGTGTGTGTTGATGTGTGTCTGTGTGTGTGTGTGTGTGTGTGTGTGTGTGTGTGTGTGTGTGTGTGTGTTGATGTTTGTCTGTGGTGTGTGTGTGTGTGTGTGTGTGTGTGTGTGTGTGTGTGTGTGTGTAAGATGTTTGTTTGTCTGCTGTGTGTTGTGTGAGTGTGAGTGTGTATGAACTTTGATATTTGTCTGTAGAGTGTGAGTGTGTGTGTGTGTGTGTGTGTGTGTGTGTGTGTGTGTGTGTGTTGTGTGTGTGTGTGTATGTGTGTGTGTGTGTGTGTGTGTGTGTGTGTGTGTGTGTGTGTGTGTGTGTGTGTGTGTGCGGCCCGCGTGTGCGTGCATACGCGTGTTCCAGATATGTGTATGGTTTGGTTGTCTGGATTTTGCAATTTTTTGTGACCTTTTGAATGATCAGTGATTATTATCTCAAAAGTGTCATTGAGGCTTTTTTGGTCTTCTTTTTCTGGTTTGGGTGGATATGGTTCACACATGGGTGGACACACACACACACACACACACACACACACACACACACACACACACACACACACACACACACACACACACACACAGACCACAGTCAAAGATCAACACACACACACGTACGCATGCACATACACACACACACACACACACACACACACACGCACACACACACTTTCTCATCATTTACCTGTGTCTTGCTTTGCGTGCGTGTGTGTGTGTGTGTGTGTGTGTGTGTGTGTGTGTGTGTGTGTGTGTGTGTGTGTGTGTGTGTGTGTGTGTGTGTGTGTGTGTGTGTGTGTGTGTGTGTGTGTGTGTGTGTGTGTGTGTGTGTGTGTGTGTGTGTGTGTGTGTGTGTGATTTACAAGCTTGTGGAAAACGTCTCCCTGTTTCAGTGTTGTCCCCACCCCCAGCTGCATCCACCCATTCCACCTCCTCCCTTCTCTTTTGCTGTTCGACCCCCTGCCTTTTCTTTTCTTTTTTCTTTCTTTTTTTCTCTCTCTCTCTCTCTCTCTCCTGAAGTTTTGTGGAAATACCTGCCTCTGTCTAAAAGGGCAGTTTGTATGCAAGGTGTGGGGCCTTTTATGAACTGAGTTGACATTTGCCTGTGCTGAATGCTTGAAAGCATGGTGTTGACAGGGCTGAACAGTGGTAGTTCTGATCATGTAATGCACGTTTCAGCTAGGGGCCTTTGAGACCGGGGTTATTAGTATTAAGCGGTTTTGCTTCTGATTGCGCTGTGTGTGGCAGTCGTGCAAAGTGCAGCGAGGACTGTATGTGTTATGTGTTATATAATTTGTACTTGATTTTTTTTTCTTCCTTAGCCTCGGGTGGTAGATCGTGGAATGAGGTGCAAGATGACCTGTAATGCAAATGTACATTATTTTCTTTGGAAAAAAAAAAAACAAAAACAAAGAAACATGCTGTTGTACATTAATGTTGAAACTAATGGAACAGTTATGAAAGTTAGTAATTTTTTTGACAGAGATGTTTGATCCTAATGAGTTTCACAGGTTGTTTTTGTTGATTTTTTTTCTCCACCAAAATGTGTAGAGAGAGAGAGAGAGAGAGTGTGTGTGTGTGAGAGAGTCTAGTCTGTCTGTCTGTATTAGATTATGTGACAGATACATTGTCTTCAGACTCAGCCTCTGTGTGTGTGTGTGTGTGTGTGTGTGTGTGTGTGTGTGTGTGTGTGTGTGTGTGTGTGTCAGTCAGTCTGTATGTGCTGGGTTATGTGTCAGATACATTACCTTCAAACTCAGCCTCTGTGTGTGTGTGTGTGTGTGTGTGTGTGTGTGTGTGTGTGTGTGTGTGTGTGTGAGAGAGAGAGAGAGAGAGAGAGAGATTCAGTCTGTGTGTGTTGGGTTATGTGTCAGATACATTGCCTTCAGACTCAGCCCGTGTTTATAAGTCTGTCTGTCTGTCTGTCTGTCAGGTTACATGATAGATACATTGTGTTTTAGACTCGGCCTGTGTGTGCAAGTCAGACTGTCTGTCAGTCTGTCTGTGTTAGGTTATGTGACAGACAATTGCCTTCAGACTTGGCTTGGTTCATTGAAATAACCCTGATGTGAGATCTCTTTTGTCAACTAGGTTATAAGTATCATGATTTGTCCATGTGCATTGAATATAATGTCAAGCAGTAACACCATGGTTGACCTCTATATATGTACATACATGCATGCATGCATACACATTGTGTGTGTGTGTGTGGGGGGGCACACATGTGCGCATTAAAATTTTCACCAAGCACATGTGTAGTTTTTTTCTTCAATCTTGAGTATTTTCTTTAGAATATAGTTCACTTATGTTCAGCATGTTCCTTACTTTCGCCGTCTTTTTGCATTCCGTCATTCATGATTTGCATGGCTTAAAAACAGATACACTTATCTGTTTACCTTCATTAAGCCAACAAACACACACAGTTATGCTGATACCTAAGTAAGAGGAGAATTTGTAACATGTCCGTGGGTATGAGTTGTAAGGGTTACAAGCTGCACTAGTTAGGCTGAATTGATATTGGGATAGAAATGGATTTGGTCAGATTGTGTGTAGGTAAAAGAGTTGAACAAGATGGTGCTGGACAGTTGGCAATAGAAGAGCCCCAGGAAAATACAGAACCTAAAAGAATGATCTTCATGATCATGCATGACAGAGACACTTGCTGCTAACTGTGTGACAGGGCTGCCCTCGGTTTTGACTTACATAGAGAGTATACAATCTGGTGTTCAGCTACCTGTGATGATGTTGAGAATATACCAGTTGATGGGAGAATATCACCAGTCATTCTGTTACAGTCTCCCCACCGATAATCCTGGGGCATGTTTGATGATGATCAGTATCCTTGCTTAGGATGGAATGGAAGATGTCTAGCTGAAGACCTAGGAGTGACAAATGATACTGATGTTGCTGGTTTACTTAGGAGTTCCCTGAAGAAGATGTCAAGCTGAAGACCTAGGAGTGACAAATGATACTGACGAGACAGACTGGGTTGGTTTCCTGCTGCTGGTTTACTTAGGGAGTTCCCCACATCCTGAAGACCTAGGAGTGGATACCTTCACTTGACAATTGAAGGGTCCTTATGAGGTTTTACGGGTCTGACAAAATCAGCAAAGGCTCCAGGAAATTTCTGATTAAAAAAAAAAATTTTTGCTTTCATTTTTTTTTTTTTTTAAAAAACATTTTGCCTTCATTTAAGCTAGAAGTGGAAAATGAATTTTCAGATGATGTTTAAACGCAGTGCTGAAACTGGTCTTGTAAACATGATAGATTTTGACTGAGGTGAGTTACAATATTTTGTGTCCCACTGACTTCTGAACAAATGTCTAGTGGGTGGTGTATGTTGTTAGATATTCAAGTATGCACATATGTGTGTGCTAGAAGAGGCCCTGCTAGAGGCTGTCAGTGAAGGATTAAGTCCCTATGCCCTCTTCTTCATCTAGATTGTTCTCTCTTCAATCCCACACCAAAGTCAACATCTCAGTGATGAAGGAATAAGTTGCCTGCATTTGTTTTCTTTCACTAATTATTTGTCATGAATATCTCAGCTGAAGCTGTTGTGTTGATAGAATATCCGTCTGAAAACTTAAAAGAATATTCCAGCTGCTGGTTTAGTCAAATAACTCAGGTTTGCCAGGCTTATGATTTGGAATGTTGCCATGCCTTTGTTGTTGTTGTTGTTGTGACATCCACCAAGGGTGTTCATACCATGGCCTGATCTTGTGGTGGGTGTGTTCAGTGGATCTCAGTCCTGCATTGGTGTGTCCCCTTTTTCAGATCAGCTTTGCCATGTCCTTGTTGGCTGTGACCTCATGATATTGCCTGCTGGGCTCACATGGACTGGGTCTAGTAATATTCAGTTCTGCTTTAGGCAGTAATAGTGATGCATGTCATTATAGTAAGGGATATGATAATGAATAAATAATGCTGGTGGCAACGAATATTTCTATAGCTGTTTACACCTTGAACAGTTGCCAGGGTTCAGAAGGTTACCAGTGCCTGGTGGGGATAAACTCATGCAAACCTTGGGATATAATTATCAGTGTTAACAATGTGAATATGATCGCCATGTAAAACAGGTAAATGCGAAACTTTCCTGTGCACACACATGCGCGCACGCTCGCATGCACGCGCACACGCACACACATTGACAAGTCCTGTAGGACATTTGTTATAGACTATGTAAAATTGGTTAATGCTCATTTTTCTAACCTTTTTTTCCTCCCCCCTTATCAAAGAGACCTAAACACATACACACACACATACGATCCCCCTCCCCTCCTCCTCCCCCGATCCCCTCCCCGCCCGCCCCCCCCCCCCCCCCCCCCCCCCCCCCCCCCCCCCGTCTAATATCACTATGTGGATAGACGTTAAATTGAAGACAACAACACACGCACACACACACACACACACACACACACACACACACACACACACACACACACACACACACACACACTTGACAGTCTCACTCACACACCCAGTCTCTTTCCCACACTCCAAGTTGCTATGTGCTGATTTTTTTTTTTTTTTTTCAGTTGTGTACTTGAAGTGGCTGAAAGCAGTGTGTCTGAATATGTGTGTGGTGAGGTGTGTGTTGTGAGGATAGGAAGTGAAGGCCTGTGACGTCACTTGCTGTCACTGTCATGTTGTCACTGGGGTGTGACCTTGGGTCTGTTGTTCTCTGTACCTAAGGACCTCAACTTTGACAAGATCACTTTGCCTTGACACCTGCCGGGTGCCCTTCTCCCTACTCCTCTGTTCTTTCTCATTTTGTTTTCATCAGTGTTTCTATTCTTTCACATGTACCTTCAGTGCCTCTCTCTCTCTTTCACACACACACACACACACACACACACACACACACACACACACACTCACACACACACACACACACACACACACACACACACACACACATACACACACACACACACACACACACACACACACACACACACACACACACACACACACACAGGCACACATGAGTGCACACAACACAGACACATGCATGTGTGAGCACACACATACACGCACGCACGCGCGATGTACACACACACACACACACACACACACAAAGATGTAGAGACACGTAGGAACTCACATACGCGCACACACATTCACTTGTACATACTTAATTATTCGCTTGCTCATTCATCACATTCACTGTTCTTAATTAGCTTTTCATTTCAGTGATGCTAGTTTTGTCTTATTGCTGCTTGTCTTATTGCTGTTGCTGATAGTCATTTGAATTTTATTTTCTTGACCCATCTCTCTCTTTTATGATTTGAGTTATGTGAGACTGAGACTAAGAGGTGTACATCATTTTCAGTTTGCTTCCGCAGGTGTCTTACATAAACATGATGGTAGATCAGTCTGCTTATGTCAGGTCATGGTATTGAAATGAGAGACAGAGATACAGATTTGTGTTCAACATCAACTGTCTGCTTATGTCAGGTTCTGGTATTGAAATGAGAGACAGAGATACAGATTTGTGTTCAACATTCTCTGTTATCCACAGATATTGAGGATGCAGGCTGTGTTCCAGAAACCTGTCTGTCATAAAGTAAATAAAAGTTCACAGAGATGGTCTATGATGTGGAATAGGTACTGCAGAATCCATTGTGGCAGTTAATTGCAATCTTTACAGAAAGTGAGAGACATAAATGTTGTGATGGACATTAGTAGGATGTGTTAATACATGCTCCTTTTTTCAGAAACATTCCCAGAATCATTTCTGGAAAAGCTTGATTCAAACCAATGTTAAACCTTAAATAGTTAAAAATGAATGATTGATATGCTAGGAAACCTATGAAGGGACTGCCCTTGGAAGTGTGTGACATGACTCACTGTGGTGTGCCCTTCCAGAAATCATTCAGTGCACACAGCCTGTGCTTGTGAGTCGGGATGATCCGGATTCCCGTCAGAAGACCATCAAAGAAATTCAGCGGCGCAGTCATTCAGGAGGCCAGTGGCCACAAATCTTCATCTTCCCAGAAGGCACCTGCTCAAACCGCTCCTGTCTCATCAGCTTCAAGGGAGGTCAGTGTCAGTCTTATGCATCATCTTTAGCTCCATCACTGATGTGGGTCGCCATTTGCTACAAATCATTGAATATCAACATTCATTCTTTAGAATCAGAAAAACAATTTTCCGTATAGATTATTAGTGTATAAAATGCATAATTGATGTATTATTGATTATTGAAGTATAGAATGCATGATGTACATATTATGATTTATTTTACAAATGAAATGCGTTTATTACCGATAATGCCTGCTGTCAAAATAATGTAGATATCCCCCCCCCCCCCTTTTTTTTTTTTTTTTTTTTTTTTTTGGTAACAACATTCATCTAAGTCTTAATCAAAATGTTAAGTTAATGATGATGTTGGATAAGTTTTCGGACAAAAAACATCTCACAGTTGACAGCTGAAGGTAGGGATGGAAAGGGAGGGGGATGTGTTGTCACCCTTGCTTGTCTGTCTATATTCGCCGAAGGAACACATCAGGGGTTGGGAGGGGTGTGGTGGTTGGATGGATGGTGAGTTTGGGGGGGGGGAGCAGGGGGGCACCTTTTTTCAAGGGGGAGAGGGCCAACCGGTGTGTCCGGTTGTGATCACATTGCCAGGTGGGCAGCCATGTCCAGTCAACAGGGGAGGGAAATTAAGGACTGTTTTTCTAGGAGCTTCCTGTGACTGAAGAAAGCAATCCATACATTAGATAACAGTTAACCCCAAGGTCAAGTTCATATCCAAGGTGTCAGAGCTTTAGGGAGGTGGGCCTTGAGCAAGTTAGATAAGTGAACTGACCTGGTAGCCAAAACACATTTTTGTTGCCAGTGTTGTTTTTATTACATTGTTGACAAGTGTTAGGATTGTAAATAAAACCATGTGATGTGGATCCTTGCTTTTCTGACAAACAAATTGGAAATTGCCCATTTGATGGAAAGAAGAAAAGATTGTTGTTTTGTTGTGTTGTAATTATACTTGGTGTTCTAGTGATGAACAGATTGTTTTGTTCTGTTGTAATTATACTTAGTGTTCTTGTGATAACACACAGCATCAGGAGTAATGTAAAGCACAGAAAAAATGACAAAGCAACACATGCTTGCACACATGCGCTCTTACACATGTGTATCTAGATTTTACATGCACACAACAAATACATGCATGCACACATGCAAAAACACAACATATAACATCAAACACGCAGGTCACACAAGCACGCACGCACACACACGCACATCACACACACACACACACACTAACAGTTTGGAACACACACACACTAACACACACGTACAGCATATGGGTATGCACACAAACACAAAACACATGCACACATCATCATCATCATCATCTGTACATGTTCACACATCACACATACATACGCATGTCATACACATGCACACAGATACACACACACACACACACACACACACACACACACACACACACACACACACACACACACACGCACACACAGAAAAGCACACTCATGTGCAGACATGCACATGCAAGCTTGTGCGCAGGCACAAAAAACACACACACACACACACACACACACACACACACACACACACACACACACACACACACACTGCATGAATGCATGCACACACGCACGCACACACTTTTGGAGACTGTATGTCCAAAAAGCAGAAACACAGAATGACTGCGTCACCAAACGAAGGAACAAACAAATTGCAAAACAAACATGTTCAGACTGATCAGGACAATTAACGTTCAAATTAATGAAAGTGAAGGACAAAAACAGTTATAGACGAGATAAATTACTTTCTGTTGGTCCTTCGTTTTCATCTTTGTCTTGAGTGTCATTTGTCTTGCCTGAAGAAGACCCTATAGGTCAAGGTGCGTTGTGTTTGTTTTGTAATTTTGTTTTGCCTTCGCTTAATGGTGTGGTAATTTTTGTTTTTGCTTTTGTTTCAATTTCCACCTACAGTAGCCTCACTGTGGAACCTACATATCAAAAGCTGTATACATCTTTCAGGAGCTTTTTTCCCAGGAGTAGCAGTGCAGCCAGTATGCCTGCGCTACCATAACCGCTCGGTCAGTATAAAAAAAAATTTTTTTTCATTGCATTGATTTTACTGTGTGACATCTGAACTTAGGATTGCTGTGGACACCTCTTAGTGTTTGTTGCCCGTTTAAGAGTCTTTATTTTAATTGGCTGTTGATCTTTGTTAGCAACTGTAACCAACTGATTTCTGTGTTGATATGATCGTGGCTGAGAACCTGTGCTGACTGTTCTGATTGGTTCGTTATTGATACTGATTGACAGGTGATTATTACACATTGTTGATTTTTTTTTTTTTACAATGTATTTACTGCTGATGTTAAGAGACTAGAGATCGTAACAGTGGTACAGTTGATTATAACAGTGTTGCTGTTTGTATTGACTGCTGATTTTTATTGATCAAGGATCTTTATTGCCTTATATCTCTTTCCTGGTAGCCTTGAATATCAGTCTCAGTAACTGTTCATATTCACTGGATGTTGAATTACAAAAATGTTGACAGTCAGGTTTTATTGATTGATAATAGATCACTTCATGGTCATTTTTTTGACTAGTTTCTGTTGATCTTTTGATGGTCTGTACTTAACTGCATCTGATAATATGGACTTTGTGACATGGATGACATGGACTTTGTGACTTGCTTTTCACATTGATGTATGTTCATTTTTTGAGGCAACGGTCATAGATGCTGCATAGCCATTGCCTGTTTAGATCCTCTACTAGATTCATAACCAGTCACTGTTACTGTCTTGTTCTGAAACTGTGCCAGAATAGATTATGATTGCATTCCAACGTTTTAGTCATGGAACTTTGTGAATCTGCATTTACTGAGAACACATCATTTGTTACTTTTTTTTGTGTAGACATATATTTCTGTAAGGTTTAAGCATCAGCAATTACCTGTTACATTGCCTATATTTGTTTTTAAGCATTCAAACTGACTTTGAAATTTTACAAAGTTGATGCCTGCATAGACAGGTGGTAAACTGTTCTGAAGAGTGCCCTGTTAGGGGGAGACGAGGTTGTTTGAAGGCAGGGGAATGGAGAGGAGTGGTGACCAGGCTTTGTGGTGTCATGTATGTTTGCTGTGTGTGTTCAGGACACCATCACCTGGACCTGGGATGGACCTGGGGCGTAAGTTGTTGACACTGTTCTGCTCCTGCTTGTTTGGTACTGAGGTCTGGTGTGTTGGTGTGTGTTTCTCAGTGTGTGTGTGTGTGTGTGTGTGTGTGTGTGTGTGTGTGTGTGTGTGTGTGTGTACACCAATGTGTGCATAGGTCTGAAGAGCAGGTAGCTACAGAGAGCTTTTATGTCTTTTAGTCTAGTATGCTTATGCATAAAGTGTGTGTGTGTGTGTGTGTGTGTGTGTACACCAATGTGTGCATAGGTCTGAAGAGCTGGTTAGCTACAGAGAGCTTTTATGTCTTTTATGTCTAGTATGCTTATGCATAATGTGTGTGTGTGTGTGTGTGTGTGTGTGTGTGTGTGTGTGTGTGTGTGTGTTGTCAAGAATCTGAAGTGACATGCAGTTTTTATTATATGTGCATAAAAGTAAAGTATGGTTTAAAAAAAAAAAAAAAAAAAAAAAAAAAAACTTGACTGATTTTTTTTTTTTTACTTGATTTGTTTTCTATCTACTGTGTACATTAAATGCATTGTACCATTTTGATGTGGTCATAATATCTGCAATCACATGTATTTAACAATTAAAATTTATTGTCACAACATCCACACCATGATAAGCTTTTTTATCCAGAATTTCAAGGCTTGAAAAAAAAACTTAAAGTGTGCTGTTTCTCAAATGACAACCAGTCAGATCACTGAAGATAAAATAATAACACCATTGTCAGATGAAAAGAAAAACAAGTGGAAAAATAAAAGAGTTATATAGAAACATTCTGGAAGTTCTCAGCAACTCTCTCTACTGTTTTTCCAGTGACAATCAATCGGATTACTGAAGATAAAAATAGTAACGCCATTTTCAGATGAAAAGAAAAGAAAAACAAGGGAAAAAAAAAAAAAAAAAGAAGAAAGAAAGAGTTGTATAGAAACATTCTGGAAGTTCTTGGCAACTCTTTCCTTTTATCAGCTGTAAACAACACCAGAACTGATTTTACTGCTTTGTGGTCATGGGTAAATGTGCATGACAGATTCTTGTATAGTACTTGTACAGACCTTTGTGCTTG
>JADBJO010000379.1:225000-277500 GCA_016801955.1 Conus betulinus
AACTTTGTTTAAATCTGACTGACACTTCTGCATTTAACCGATCGATATCTTCGTCCTGACTGAAGAAGGTCATACTGATTTGCAAGAACGTGGGTCTGGTCACACGTAATCTTCTTCGCTTACAAACAACACGGCACCTGTATAGCTCACTCAGACTTTTTTGTCTCTCACCAACGATTTTCCTCCCACGTTCACCACTTTCTCAAGCACATTTCTGCTCTTCACAGTCAACCCACCATACCAACACATAAATGAGAAAGTTAGAACAGATTCCAAGAAGCATGAATAAAATGTCCGAAGAATGTCAGTATTCACATGAAATGATCGCAGCTTGCGAAGACAATATAATCTTGTTTGACATTTTTTGTGGACATACTCAACATGGGATTAAAATTCAGCTTATTATCTAAAAGTTCCTAAATATTTGTATGATTCAACACGTTCTACTTCAGCACCTTTGATAAAAAGTGGTGGTACAGCTTTTGGATTCTTTCTAAAATCAATCAACATTTCTTTCGTTTTGTTACATTCAGATCAAGATAGTTATGATCGCACCAGTCAACAAATCTTTGAACCTCCTTGAAGTAAACAGAATCAGAGTTGGAAAGATCCACAAGTGCTGAGTCATCTGAATATTTAATGTACAAAGTTGATCACTTCCTGAACAATCATTTGTGTACAGAGTAAAAAGCACTGGGTGATAAAAGTACCCTGGGGTGCGCCAGTTGAAATGACTCTGGAAGACGAAACAACACTTTGATATCGAACAGACTGTGTCCTCTGTGTAAGAAAATCAATTATCCAAAGAATGAGCTTGTTACACACATTATGTTAATGAGTTTCTTTGCCATCAGATGTGGTTGTATGGTGTTGAATGCTGATGAGAAATCAATAAAGAGAATGCGTACAAAGGAGGCAGGTTTTTTCGAGGTGTGAAAAAGCATGATGGAGAAGTGTGAGTGTGGCATCATCTGTTGATCTGTTCTGTTGGTATGCGAACTGAAACGGGTCTTGGTACTGTGTAGTATCTTTTAAAACATAACCGAGGACAATTCTTTCAAGACATTTCATTGCAACAGATGTGAGGGCAACTGGTCGGTATCATTTAAACAGCTTGGGTTGCGTTTTTTGGGAACAGGACATACAGTGGCATTTTTTCCATAAAACAGGAATTATACATTCTCTAAGTGACCAGGTAAACAAACGACTGTAAACATAGGAGAGCTGAGAAGCACACACCTTCAACAATTTTCCACAGATATTATCAGGGCCCATTGCCTTTCTCACATTTAAACGTTTGAAAAAAAACTGAACATCATTTTCCTCAATCACAACAGAATCACTTCCATCAACATCGTTTTTAACATTGCTTTGGAGTTCTTCCTTCACTTCCTTTAATTCTTTACTAAAATCTTTATCATCAAATCTACAGTAAAAATCGTTCAGCTTTTCTGCAAATTGCTTCTGTTCTTTTGCTGTTTTTTTTTGTTACTAATATTTTTGGTTTGAACATTTCCTGAACCTGATAAAACCTTTATTCCTTTCCATGCATCTCGCATATTTCCATTCTGGAACATGTTTTCACTTTTTTCTCTTGTAAGCTCTCTTGATTCTTCAATCTCTGTTTGCAGTTTCTTTTGTACAACCTTACGATCGCTTTTATTGCCTGATTGAAAAGCTCTTTTTTTCTCATTTAGAGTTACTTTCAGAGATTTTGTAACCCAAGGTTTGTTGTTGGGAAATATTTTGATAGTTTTAGTAGGTACAATCATGTGTTCACAGAAAGAAATGTAGCTGGAAATACATCGGTGGCTTCGTTAATGTCAAAACTAGATTCAAAAACAAATTCCAATCTGTACATTCAAAACAAGCCTGTAATTCATCAACACTTTCTTGTGTCCAACACTGCACTTGCTTTTTAGTGATAGGTTGTGTTTTCACTTTTGGTCTGTAAGCTGGCAAGAGATGCATGGCATTGTGATTGGACTGACCAACAGGGGGGAGCTGAACACACTTGTATGCAGATGGTATATTACAGTAGCATAAATCAAGTATTTTATCCTTTCTTGTAAAACATGACACATACTGTTTAAAAGAAGGCAGGTTTGAATTGAGGTCACAGTCATTAAAATCTCCGAGGATAAAGCACGGTGCGTCGGGTGACATGGCCTGTAGAGCGTGAACAGAGTCCGTGATTTCTGCAGCTGCACGTACAGTATTTGCGGATGGTGGCACGTAAACAACAGTCATGAAGAGCTGTCCGAACTCACGTGGCAGGTATTTCGGTCGCAGTGACACTGCTAAAAGTTCAATGTCACGCGTACACACTTGACAAACACACTTTAACGTTCTCACTGTTACACCACTTCTCGCTCACGTACATACACACCCCCCCCCCCCCTTGATTTCTCTGTCACGCGCTTGTCTCTGTCCATTCTCAGTGGCACACCAAATCCGTCCAAAGCTAAAATGTCATCTGTTATTTCTTCACTCAGCCAGGTTTTGAGAAAAACACAGCACATTCGCATTTCTAAATTCGTTTAAATGACGTACGCTTGCTTGCAGTTCATCAAAATTATTGTTCTGTGAAACTGGTCTGATCGATCGGACGTTGGCTTAAACGATTGACGGGAGGGGGTGTAAGTACCGTTATTCTTCAGTCTTTCTCTCACCCCCCCTCTCTGTCCTCTCTTCCGTTCGCTTGATTTGCTGTCTTTCTGGTTGTCTTTACTTGATTGTTTCTTGAAACTTGCTGATAAAATGTCTGGTGGAAATAAATGAAATGGGTGAGCGCTGGTGTCTGCTAAGTGTCTGAATTTTAAAAGTGTGTCACGGGTATAAAACATACCTGCATTGTTTACATGTCCGCCATGTTGGAAATGCGAAACTGCACTATCACACAATTCAACAGAAAAGATATCACATTCAATGCAAAGGTGTTCATTTCAGCAGAAATATCTTCATTTTCTTTTTATGTGGTTTCCTTGGAAACAACAGTCAATAAATTAGCTGGGAGTTATGTTCAAGTTGTTGAGAATGGAATGGAATTGATGGACTACAGAGCAAGAAAGCACTTTGGCTGAAACGTGAACTGGATATATAGACAAAATTTGTCTTGGTTCTCTCGTTTGTGCATCTGCATGCTGAGTGTAAAGATATTAGTTCTCTGATAAAGCACACTATGGTCAGGGACAAAAATATTACCTTCTAGTGCGGGCATATAAAGTTGTATATTGAAACAAGCCATTCTTCATATTGACATGTGCCAAGAGTTGAAGCCCTTTGAATGGTGTAACGTCGAGCAAGCTCAGTTTGTGTCCAAGAAAACTTAGCTGCAGTGAATGGTGGAAGCAATGACCCATATGGAGATGTCACGCTGCCTCATCACAGATTCACGTTCTGTTGTCAGAATTACAAATTGATGGTTAGAAAAGAATTAATCAGCAGATGAAGGGGATTCATAGTCTGAGAAGGTGAAAGCATCTCAAATGACAAAGAACCTCCTTAACAGATGGTTTGAGAATTAAACTGACAGAGCAAGGTGGATTTTTAGGGAAGGAAAATAAATAAAATGATAACCACAAATACAAGAGAGAAGTAGACCATGATTTTACTCCAAAAAACACTTCATAATTTTTGTGAAAGCAAACTTGTATCTTGCGAGTGAAGTGAAGGTAGAAATGAAATTAAATGCATAGTTGTACATTGTGAGTCAGTTTTTAGATAAAATTAAAAACTATATACTGATAGATATCCCAGCTGGATGTGACGATTTTAAAATAAGTATGGGTACCTCTTCATGATGATGTAGAAATGAGACAGCTCCTGTGGACAGCAGCGATGGCCCTCTCATGCTTGTTATTCTTGATTTCCATATATTTCTAGTCTTTATTCTGTGTGTGTGTGTGTGTGTGTGTGTGTGTGTGTGTGTGTGTGTGAAGTCAAAATTATCTTTATTGAAGGTTAAAGAATAAGCTTTCAGCTTTTTTACATCCTCCCTCATAAACAAGAAACAAACTAATACAACATATAATCACAAGCTCAAAAAACATTTAAAAGCACACAATTTCTATCATGCAAATGCAGAACTCGTATATCAAATATGAAACAATAATGAGACTATAGTTGGAACATCAGGTTCAAGCACACAGAGAGATGGGGGGGGGGGTGGGGGAGAGGTCGTAGTGATGGAAATGACTTTAATCACATGTATTTTTAGTGCTTTTTTAAATGTCTGTTTTGAGAGACATGATTTTATGAAGGAAAGGCAAATTATTCCATGCGGTCCCTCCAGAATACAGAAAACTTGTGTGCGTGCATGTGAGCGGGGGATTACGTGGTGATATAAATATCTGTGCTTGTGTGCTGACAGGACCAGTCAGGGCGGATTGATTTCAGGGAGTATGTGATTGGTCTGTCCCTGGTGTGTAATCCTGACAACACTGATGCTACTTTACAATGTGCCTTTCAGGTAAACCGGCAGTTGTTTTTTTTCTCTTTTTTTTTTTATTTTTTTTGCTGTGTTCTTTTATTCCAGTTCTCTGTTTTTCTGATTTCTGCATTCCTTTATCCACTCTAATCCAGTTTATATATAATATGAGTTTAATTGAATCCATCCCTATTTCACCCGTACTACTTTTGTATATTTATCTGTTGTCCTCTCTGTTTGTCTGATGTAGCTGTCATATTTCCTCTTCATGTTTTTTTTTTTTTTGTTTTTTGTTTTTTTTTTTTTTACCTTGTGTATGTATCTTTCTTCTTTATTTCACTTTTCAGTCTTTCTGGCATTACTGCTCATCCCCATCTCTGCCTTGTATCTTCTTTCCGTTTCTGTTTGTCTCACTTCAGTTCTTACATTCTCTTTCCATATGTGTTTGTTCTTCAGACCTGCCAACCATTATGCATTTCGCGTAATTTATTAAGCCCAAGTGATGAATGTTACGCCCTTACGCATTTATCCCAAAAATTAAGCATTGAAAGTTTAAAAAAAAAAAAAAAAAAAACCCGGACAAAAAAATCGGCTTATGTACAGACACACACAGCGCTGTGCGTATAACCAGTAATCTTCAAGAAACGTTTCCGGTCATGCGCAGTTCGTTTCACCATCTTTATCATTCAGTGAAGTTGGCGTCCTTTTGAAGTTTGAAGTTACGAAAATGTCGAAACGTGGAGCAGAAAGTTCTGGACAAGATGCGAAAAAAAAAAAAACTTGGTCAAAAGTCCCGAAAAGAATACTCGGAAAAATTCCCCTGCATACGACCTTCGGCTAAAGGTGTAAATTGTGCAAGGTGTACCACTTGCGAGTCCGACTTCACAATTTCCCATGGTGGATGTGAAGTGTCACCTTGAGTCACGCAAGCACATCGATTCCTCTATGTGCCGAATTCTTCCAGCATCACACAGTTTTTTTTCTGACTGTAGACACCTCAAAAGAGGATGAATGAGGAAAAGGGTAATTCGGGCTGAAGCATTGGTGGCCGGATTTTTTGTCGAGTACATCATCGCTCTTAGCGCAGCCGACCATGCATCCCAGCTTTTTAAAGAAGCGTTCTTAGATTCGGAGATCACCAAACAGTTCAAGAGCGGTCGAACAAAGACAACACACATTGTGAGGACCCTTGCCATGGGGGAGTGCAGAATGGACCGTTTGTGTTGGGAACTGATGAAGGGGGGGGGGGGGGGGGGGGACAAATTCTTTCCTGGGGGTGGTGCGAGACTTACAAAATCGCCACTGAGCTGATATAGCCAACTCCACATGCACAGAGTCAGCAACAGGGGAGAACATTTTTGAGGTTGTTTCTGGCGCACTATCAAGCCTTGGTGTGCTATGGCAGAACTGCCTGTCCTGGTTTGTGATAATACAAATGTGATGACTGGCAAGAACAAAGGTGTCATTGCATATGTTCGCATATGTGTTTCCAGTGTATTTTACATTTTCATAATTTGTAAAGATTTCTTGTGACACTTAAAAGAAAAGGTTGTTTGAAAGAAAGTACAGTTCACATAAATTGTGGCGAACAATTTCATCGCATCGTGTTTGTTTGAAAAAAGTAAGTGTAGCGCTTGATTACTCTTAGCTCTCTGAAATTACACATTTCTGCCTCACAGAGCTTCAATTCTTACTCATTGGTCTCTTAGGGGGTCCATGTTCATCCGCCTACCTGTTTTGTTTTCCCCTTTCCATGTATTTGTTTGTGCCTCTGCCTGTGTTATTTGCCCCTTCCCGTCTTGTATCCTCTTTCCATGTTTATCCCTATATTTGTCTTGATTGCCCCTTTTCCTGTCTTGTATCCTTTTGTGTTTGTTCCTATGCTGATCTTGTTGATCCTTGTCCTGGTCCTGTATTCTCTATGTTTGTCCTAATACTCATCTTGTTGATGCTTGTCCTGCTCTTGTCTCTCATGTGTGTCTTAATACAAATCTTGTTGATCCTTGTCCTGCTCTTGTATTCTCTATGTTTGTTCCTATGCTCATCTTGTTGGTCCTTGTCCTCGCTTTGTATCTTCTTTTCATGTTTGTCTGTATACTTGTCTTGTTTTTCCATATCTGTCCCCAAGCTTGTCTTGTTTGTCCCTCTCCCTGGCTTGTATCATCTTTCCATGTTTGTCCCTGTATTTATCTTGTTTTTCCTCTCCCTGTCTTGTATCATCTTTCCATGTTTGTCCCTGTACCTGTCTTGTCTGTCCCTCTCTCCTTTCTTGCATCATCTTTCCATGTTTCCCTGTACCTGTCTTGTCTGTCCCTCTCCCTGTCTTGTATCATCTTTCCATGTTTGTCCCTGTACCTGTCTTGTCTGTCCCTCTCCCTGTCTTGCATCATCTTTCCATGTTTGTCCCTTTACCTGTCTTGTCTGTCCCTCTCCCTGTCTTGTATCATTTGTTTGTGCCTCAGCCTGTCTTATTTGCCTTTCCCCCAGTCTTTCCAATTGCGTTTGTCCCTGTACCTGTCTTGTCTGTCCCTCTCCATGTCTTGTGTCATCTGTTTGTGCCTCAGCCTGTCTTCTTTGCCTTTCCCCCAGTCTTTCCAATTGTGTTTGTCCCTGTACCTGTCTTGTCTGCCCCTCTTCGGGGCTCACATCAGGTTTCTATATGTGTTGGCCCCTCTGCTTGTCCTGTTTACCCCTCTCCCCACCTTGTAGCCTCTTTCATGTTTGTCCCTCTACCTGTTTTTGTTGTTGGCCCTCTCCCCGTTGTATATTTGTATTTCCTCTTTTCCATTTGTGTTTTTCCATCTACGTATTTTGTTTGCTTGCTTGCCCCTATCTTTAACTTTTTGTGCCTCATACCTGTATTGTCTCTTCTGTTTCCCCACTCCTGTCTTGTATCTTTCTTTCCATCTGTTTCCCCACATCTCTGTCTTGTGTCTTCTTTCCCTGTTTGTGTGTTTTTTTGTCTGTCTTGCTTCTTTCCCTGTGTGTGTTGTCTGCATCTTCTTTCTGTTTCAATTTGTCCTCATCCATCTCTGTCTGCTCTTTGTCCTTTCCCTCCTCAGTTACTTCCTGTTCGGATGAAATACCCCACCTCATCCCTGTTGTCTTTGTTTATTAATTATCATTGCTATTGTTATTATTATAAAGAGTACTTATATAGTGCCTATCCTAATTAATTATCATTAGCATTGTTATTATTATAAAGAGTACTTATCTTATGTAGTGCCTATCCTTGATTAGAGACCAAGCTCTAAGCGTTTTTACAAACCACGCTCTGGGTTTACATAACAGGCCTACTACCTGGGTAGGCCTGATGAAGTGTTGCCTTCTGGTGCTTCATTCAGGCGTGTTCAGGTCATACAGTCGGTATCAGTCACTTAGTTTTCCTTCCTTCATTCTCCGGATTTTTCCTGCTGGATGCATGCTGTGTGCAGCCTGTCCTCTGTAAGCATGTGTTTGTCGTTCTGCCTTCCCATGCCTCTCTTTTCTTCTTACAGTCAACAGCTCTCTGTGTAATTCAGAATCATGTATGTTTATGATTGTGTCCCCTTGTTCCATTAGGGACGCCCCATATCTTGAGATTTTGTTTGCACTTCTGTCCGTCTTTCTCTTCATGTTTATCTCCACATATGTGTGCTGTTATTCAGTCTGTCCCAGTTATGATTTTTACTATTTATTTTTTGTTTTGGATTCCCCTTCTCAAATATCTTTTACAAAGCATTCCTTTATCAACCAGCTGTCTTCTTTGCCCTTGGGAAGCTGTCTTTCTCCCTCTGTCTGTCTCCGTAACACAGTGTCTGTGTTCCACAGCTGTTTGACGGGGGTCACAAGGGCTACATCACTCAGGAGGAACTGCAGACCATTCTGCACAAAGCCTTTGCCCTCAATCATCACAGCGCCGCTCGTCTCTTCCATGACGTGGACACTGACCAGGATGGCAGAATCACTTTTGGTAAGATCACTGTACTGCAAACGTTAGCCAGCTAGGAGGGTGACCCCCTTTTCATGTGGTGTTGATTCACTTCGAGGAAGAGATGAGAAGCAAAGTGATGAATGTACACCACAGTATGGCAGATCATGCTTTAGATTTATGAATTATCTCTATGGGCCTAGTTAAGAAGGCAATATTCTTAGTTACAGAGATTAAAAAAAAAATGAAATTTACCTGACGGAATTCAGACACTAAAAGCATCCCATGGGGACCCTAGTTAGATTTAATTGATGTGAAATGTCCTGCTCTGAAAACATGGGTATTTTGAAGAAAGTACATACGAAAGATACAGAAGAATTTGTTCCAGTTCAGGAGTGATAAAGGGCACTGGTTTCACGATACACATGATACATGATGCACAATATTTTATTTGTCCTCATAAAATACAAGGAAAATTTGTTTGTGTTGTCATTATCAAAATTCACATATTACAACAAATTATAAACAAGTATATCAGTAAAAGTATTCCACACTTTGCATTGTGCTCACTCATTCTTTGTCAATTCATTTATCCATCTTGTGTCAGTCTGTACATATATATAAATATTAACACATGCACGCACACATCCTACCACCCCTGCACACCCCGCAAAAAAAGTGTCACACACACACACACACACACACACACACACACACACACACACACACACACACACACACACACACACACAAGCAGCCAACCAGGCTAGTTCATGGCAAAAGTTTGTTGCCAGATCTAAATCTTATCGCCAAAATTTGAGTTATGCACTGCAGTGCAGCAGAGCACACACACACACACACACACACACACACACACACACACACACACACACTAAGGTCTTGGAAATTACAGTGTTGTTATTTGAAGAGTCAAGAAAATAATTTGCAATTATAATCAGATACAAGATAAACTGTTAAAAAAAAAAAACAAGCCTGGAATGTCACTAAGCTTCAAGTTAAACATGAAAAAAAAGGGGAGATGATCTCAACTTTATCAGTGCAATGATTAAGGAATCACAAAGAAATTTGAATATAGAAGTAGTTGCAAAGTGAGATGACTGCAGGCAGAATCTAAATGATTTTAATAAACCTTAAATAAGTGTTAGCAAACCTCCAAGAGAACTGTCTACAAACGAGTCACAAGACAAAACATGACGTGTTTCGACCTCTTAGGTCTTCTTCAGGCAAGACACAAACAAATAATACAATAAAAATGAACGAATTTGGTACTCACCTTCGATCTCTTCACTGTTCAGCGCAAGGTAGGCAGGCGTTGAATCAAAACGAGGCTGTTAGAAGGGAGATAATGTGTGAGTCAAGGCAGCAATGATGATAATTATATTACTGATAAGAGTACTAACAAAGGTCAGAATATTGAAATGATAAATTAAGACAGGATTATTACTACTTTTGGTGATTGACGGTGAATTCTAATCATAGATGACTTGAACTTTGTGTGGGAAGCAATGGAGAGCATTCAGAGACATGCAAAAAGGTTTATGTAAAACAACACAAAAAAATGTCGCTTCATGTTTTATAGATCTCATTCTGCTGACAGTGAAATGAACAACCCTTCTATAATGTACTGTTTGATAAGGTTTTTTTCTTGTTGTGTTTGTTTGTTTGTTTGGGAATGGTGACCTGATTCCACCTTTTGCAGAGGACTTCAAGAAGTATGCAGAGGAGAAGCCAGACTTTGCCAAGCAGTTTGAGACCACCCAGACAGCAGCCCCCTACCCTCCCCGCTGTGGCCAACGGCCATGTGGTAATGGAAGGCAGAGAGGGCCCAGTGGTCCACGCTGAGACCAACGGCGTGCACAAGAGAGTGGTTGCTACTTAGACACCTGACTGATCTCCCTGCCCTCCCACTCCTTCCCATTCTGCCCTGCAACCAAACAGAGGGGGAGGCTGATATGAATGGTATTGCTTTTCATCAGGAGAGGGTTGGGAGGATGGGTTGGTGAGGCTGGGTGATGAGGAAGAGAGGACTGCCACACAACAGCACACTAACCTGAAAAAAAAAAAAAAAAAAAGAAAACAGTGAAAAGGGTTAAAAAAACACCACTTGACACCAAATATCCTGCTGTGTGTCTTGCATTCATTCAAGACTAAAATGTTACAGGAAGAATATAGATGCAAATCTCTATGACAAGAAGGACAGCATCAACATCAAGTCCCTGTTCACTGAAGTTGGTGACCGCCCCCATTGTATTTTACCTTCATTAGAAGGTTCTGCAGATGTTGTCAAAGCTTCCCATCCCTTTTTTTTTTTCTTTGCATACATAAATGAATCACTACAGAATGAAAGAAAATTAACCATTGTAATGATACAGTTATCAAAGGATGTTAGATAACAGTATCTAATAATTTTAAAATAAACCAAGTATATGAACTGTTATATTTTTCTCTAAAAGTGATTTTTGAAAAATCTCTGTCTCACAACTTATAATTGCATACACTCGCATCCCATATTTTTATCCCTTTATATTCAGTATTCCATGTTCAGTGTTTATTAAGAGAAAGAGAGGATGTTTAAACCTTTTCCCCCTTTTATTTCTGTTCACCCTTCTGTGTATGTGGGCATATCTTTTACACACATGTATGCAGCAGCAGTCCCTTTTTATGTGCTTTTAATGGATTGGTTTTTAACAGTCTGTTTTCATTTGTCTTGCGGATTGGTTTCACTAGTACAGAATGGGTATCATTAGATTAACGATGATTGCATGGTGACTCAAATATCTGCTTGATATGGACTGCAAGTTTCACTGTTATAATGCCATGATCTTTGAAAACTTGCACGCTTTGGCTCAAAATGGGGGGATTATTAGTAAGCCAAATGATGACAGTTAAATCTGTTTGGATGTGAAGTTAATCTGTTTGGATGTAAACATCTGTGCCAGTGTTGTGTGATCTTTTGAGAAGAACAGCATAAATGACATACACCAGTGATCCCAGCATACACCACTGTCTCTTTGCTGGCCTGTCTTATCGAGGAAAGAGTGGCTTCCTTTCTTCCTGTCTTTGTCTCATTTATTTCTCATTACATTTTGCATTTTTTTGTATTTTAGTGTGTTATGGTGAATGTTTTGAATACAGTAAACAAGGAGAGTTTATTTGCTACAGTAATGATGGGTTGTGGTTAGAACATGGTGATGCATGTCTGTTGACTGTTGACTGTTGCTGCACTCAGTCAGGTCTGCATGTTTGAATTGAATGTTGTTTTTTCATGTCCTTGCATTGTAGTGACGGTTTTTGTCTGTGACTTGTCTAGATCTAATACCAAAATGGTCATCCAGATACCAGAACAGTCGCCGATATGAAAATGCTGGAGGCAATAGCAAAAGCATTTTGGGGATCTGAACACCAAAACGGCAATGTAATGGACAGCCATTTTGGTGTCTGTGACCATTTTGGTCCACGGCATGTGTTTTTTCTTATGTGGAAGGATGAAATCAGCTGTGTCGTAGCCACATTGTTTTTTTACCCCAAATTCAAGTCAAAGAAGGCACTAGTATTTTGGCTACGGATGAGCATTTAACATGCCCCACGGGTAGATTCAGAGTCAATTTAAGGCAACTAGCCTAGTACGAAGTTTGTGAAGCCTTCCATCTTTTTTTAACAATAGAAACATTGACCATGGGATTATGTGCGATTTATCCAAAATTTCATGTGATATTAATTGTGGACTTAATGCATATTGCAGATCCATTTTGTGATCAGTTAGACGCCACCAGCTTTCTAGTGTACAATTTTGTATGAATTTTGTTCTTAATTTCCATCCTTTCAAATGAATTGATGGTTCCAAGATGGAGGGAGTAGCTTCTGCTGCCTTCTACTCAACTTCTCCTCAAATTTGTTCTCACCACATTCCTTCAGACAGTTGTGTATGCACTGCTCAGTTCAGAGTATTGGTCCTTGAACTCCAAATGGCCGCTAATTCTGAAAATGAGACTTTATCATTCTTTCTGACTCCCTTTATGCTTTTTAGGCCATTGCCCACCTTAACCTCAAGCATCCTAAACTCCTGAATTTTTCAAACTGTATACTTCCCTGTAATTTTGATGGCTACCACAAAATTTTTGCTGGGGTTCCTGGTCATAGTGGCAGTCTGAACTGTGAGGTGGCTAATAAACTTCCCAAGAATGCCACAAATAAGCAGTTGAGTAGGTTCTCTGTCCTTCAAACCACTCTGAATCCAAAGTTCAGACTTGCATCAAAGATCTCTGGCAAGAGGTCTGGACCTTACAGGCAGAAACTGAACTCTTTTTATTCATCTAAACCATTAAGAATTTGTACCATCTGCCTCTTGTGGCTGTAAAGGAGAAACATTTGTATATTGGTTACACACAGGCCACTGTTTTCACACAGGTATCTTTTAAAGGGTGAAGAGTCTTTGTGGACACAATCAGTATCATGTACCTCTTACTATAAAACATGTCACTGTTCCTATTTGAGTATTAGGATATCAGACGTGAACACTAGGCAGCAGATTCCATGAAACCTTACTCAGAAAAATAATGTTCCAGCAGATACAATGTTTGTGCGTTTGAAAGAGAGAGAGATTTGATTCGTCAGGTCTTGGATTTTATGGAAGAAAGAGATTAAAATTTTTGCATTTGATTTTCATTAATACAACTGTTTTAAGGAATTGACAGGTAACATCCCTGATATGGCCCCTCGTGGTCAGTTTGGCTCTGGACGGAAATGACTTTTCTGAGGTGATGAAAAAGCCCCTCATGGTCAGCTTAGCTATAAACAGCATGACTTGACTTATCTTCCCACAGCTTCTTGGTGAATCTGAAGTCAAATAACAGTGTACTGTTGCTCTTGTTGGCCCGTGTTTACCTTGCCTCTGAGGCCATTTTGATCTCAGGGTGATAGGGTTGTAAGTGCTGATTTTATCCCCACAGCAGAAAAAGCAAGCACTCCAACATGGTCACATCAAAATGACAGTTAGATTCCACTGGCTTGTTGATCAGATACCAGATGGCGGGCTGTTTCCCCTGCTGTTTTGGTATCCATGACCATTTTGGTATTCAGAGACCCAAAGGGTCAAGGACATCAAAAGGGTAGTCTGCAATGCAACCTCATGTTTGTTGTTTGTAGTTACTTTCAGTTTGGTGCTTGTGTCAAGCCTACAATGATTACAGCCCTAAGTTCTCTGCATGTAAGCATTTTCTCACTCCACAGTCACTGTGAGGGGCAGTGCACTTCTTACAAAGGTGGAAGTGGAGCAGGACAAATGGGTAGGGGTAGCAAGGTACTGTGCTGATGTAGGAGAACTGATGTAAGGGAGGGGGGGAGGGGGAGTTATTGGAATGAATATGTGGTAGATTGGGTGGTAGACAGTGGTCACAAGCTTGGGGGAATCTGTTATAAAAAAAACCAGGGGGGGGTTGGAAACATTGTCTCAGTTTTTACATCTACTGAGAGCTCTATGTTGTACATTCTATAGTACTCAGTATGGGTGCATGTATATGTGTGTGAGAGGCCACTCCCCACCTATACTCTCACCAAGTGGCTTCCTCTCCATCTCAACCTCCATCCATCTGTTCCCCTACCATTTAACTGTGAACATCAAGCACATCAAGAAAGCATGTATCATGTTTGGAGTGGGGGTCTGGTTGGCGTAGTGGATAAGCGTTGTTCTGTTGATCACAGATACTGGGTTCAGTCCTTGCTGAGAAAGCCAGAGTAGAGGGGATGTTTTTCTCCTGATCACTGTCTTTGCAGACTGCTTCCTTTGGATGGTACCTTAAATCCAGGCCCCATGTGTGAATGCAAGTGTTGAACAGAAATGAATAACCCTTCTAGTTCTGTGTATGCTAAATCCTGGTCTGTTCTTTATAGAAAACTGTGCTGTAGTGTGATTGGAATGGATCATTCACACAACCAAGAACATTAACAATAGAAATGTACACTAGTGTCATGTCTAAATAGAAGTGTCACATGATGATGGAATTCTGTAAATGGTCGCGCACATAAAAATTATCAACAGTATCAAACCTCTCAGTTCTGACTGAGAACCTTAAAAAGCAGGGGAGGGAAGAAGAAATCTTGGGAACTGGCATCAGCTGTTGGTTTGTGGACATCATGCAGACACTGGCTACAGCAATAAACAGTTTAGCATTCCTGTAGTTCTGATGTCACGGTCAGTGTCACAGAGCTGCACACATAGTGTGAGGTGTCCTGTAGTTCTGATGAGGTCCTGTAGTTCTGATGTCACGGTCAGTGTCACAGAGCTGCACACATGTCACATAGCATGAGGTCCTATAGTTCTGATGTCACGGTCGGTCAGTGTCACAGAGCTGCACACATAGCATGAGGTCCCATAGTTCTGATGTCACGGTCAGTGTCACAGAGCTGCACACACACATACACATAGCATGAGTGTCAGAGCTGTAGTTCTGTGATGTCACGGTCAGTGTCACAGAGCTGCACACACATAGCATGAGGTCCTGTAGTTCTGATGTCACAGTCAGTGTCACAGAGCTGCACACACACATAGCATGAGGTCCTGTAGTTCTGATGTCACTGATCAGAGTCACAGAGCTGCACACACATAGCATGAGGTCCTGTAGTTCTGATGTCACGGTCAGAGTCACAGAGCTGCACACACATAGCATGAGGTCCTGTAGTTCTGATGTCACGGTCAGAGTCACAGAGCTGTCACACAGCATAGCATGAGGTCCTGTAGTTCTGATGTCACAGTCAGAGTCACAGAGCTGCACACACATAGCATAGCATGAGGTCCTGTAGTTCTGATGTCGCGGTCAGAGTCACAGAGCTGCACACACACACAGTGTGAGGTCCTATAGTTCTGATGTCACGGTCAGTGTCACGGTATCCACACTTCATTGTCACAGGCAGTTTTTTGTCAGAAAATGGAGAAGGTGTTTCATTATGTCAGTGCAATACATCAAATGAGAGAGTTTTTAATCTCTCTCTCTCTCTCTGTCATTTCTCTCCCTTGATTTTACTTAACACTATTTTTATGTCATTGGTATTTGATTCAACCCACACTGCCACTGGTCACATTGGAAGCAGAGCAAGGCGGAGCTTGCTATATTGTAGTTATGATTTTTGTGTGTTACTTTTATGGGGCAGAGACAATATATTTTTTTTTTTTTTTTTTTTTTTTGTGTGAGGTTGTTTGGTGGTGGTGTGGAAAGATTGGGGAGGTGTGGGGGGGGGGGGGGGGGGGGGGGGGGGGGGGGATAAGTTTACATGTACTTTACAAAACAGCTGATCTGTTGAACTGAAGGCAGAAGCAGGCAGGTTACTTATACAGTACTTAACCAGGTATTCTTGCCAAGTCAAAGGAATCATGTTAATGTTACTTAATAACTGCACTGTGACTTTATCTTCCTAAAGACAGAAATGCCAAGGGACTGACCTCTCCCTTTCAGTCTGTCTCCTGCATTGTTTGATCAGTTCCAGTCGTTTGTAGCTACTTAATAGCAAGTTCTTTGTGAACTGGTTACACAACAGTACAGCAGATTCTGTGCTAAGGGGCTAATGATAGATAGTTAACTATATGTTTGGGAAAACCAAAGGCATGTCCTGTATACTGAATAATCATATTGTTTACCAAAGGTACTGTTACACATCAAGTAATAGCCTTCCTTATCAAAGGATGTTCTAATACATTGAACCATAGTCTCCATGTAAACTAAAAGGCACATCCATACACATCAAGTAACTGCTCCCTTTGGGATGCTGAGGAGTCCTTCAGTGTGCGTTTTTATCCCCATCATCTGCAAATTCTGTGTTAATAATTTTCCTCTTTCTGCTTGCTGTCTTGGACTCAACCTTTTTTTTTTTTTGTCTTCTTCCTTTAATTTAATCCATCCCTTTTTTGTATTTGTGGGTCATTTGTCTGCCTTTATTCAAGAGAGTCTGAACACTTTTTTTTTTTTCTTCACCCCAAGGGGGTGAGGGGACATGGAGGGGAAGGCGGGGGGGGGGGCGTTTCTTCCAGTTGGAATCTGCATCATATTGAAACTGTGCTTGTAATTTTGTCATATCTGTTGCTGTCTTTGGCTTGTTTGTTTTTAAAACCAAATTTCTGTTTTTTTCACTGTTTCACTGCATTCTGGGCTCACTTGCCCATCATTTGAACAAAGTATTTTCTTGTTCATATTCTCATTACTGCATATACTAAGCTAGTCATATTGTTGTGATATGGCAACAAGGTAGTGAGGGTTGGACTCCATTACTGCCTCGGCCAGTTAGTTTCCAGGCTGAACCATGCATTCTGTCTGCTTAGGACCCAAAACATTCCCAGAGTGAAGACGAATCAAACATGCTGGATTCCCCCAGTAACGGCACAGGACAGTAATCGTATCAAAAGTGGCAGGAAATACTCTCTCTCTTCTATGTACAGAATACACATTGTGGCCTGGAAGATTTCAGGGCAGGAGCAAGTGAAGGGGTTAAACAATGGAATGGATATTTTCTGTTCATTCTGCTGGTGCTGTTGGTTGATATGGATTTGGTTGCTGTTATTTTGCTCTATTTTTAAAAAATTGGTCATGATAAACTAACAGGAATGGCTTGCCCACTTAGCATGGCCTATTTTTATGGATGGCAATATTCAGATTCAAACTGGGCTGTACTGAAATGGAATCTGAACAAGTGTTCACATATACCAGAGTATCTTCATAGACTTGAACAGCAGCCTTTCCCACCCCTCCCTCCCACCTTGTAATCCAAAGCATATTCATACACATAGAACAACAGCCTCTGTAAACAAAAAACACATTTTTTTGCATATTGAACAACAGTGCCATAAAGCAAAGGAACATTCATACACATTGAATAACACCTTCTCTGGAAATCAAAGGGAGATTCATACATATTGAAGAACAGCACAACCCCATATCCCCACCTCTGTCAATCCAAGACACATTCATGCACATTGAACAACAGCTTGTCTCTTAATCAAAGGCTCATTCATACACATTGAACATCAGCCCCCACCCCACCCTCCATCCTCACCCATCTGTAACCCAGAGGCACATTCGTTCACATTGAACAACAGAACCCCCTCCCCCTGTAAACCAAAGGCACATCCATACTGATAATTACTCACAGAACAACAGATCCCCCCCCCCCCCCCCCCGCCCCCTCTAAAACCAAAGACACACATTGAACAACCACCACCCTTCCTAAACCAAAGGCACATTCACAGACATTGAATGTTATCTCTGTAAACCAAAGGCACTTTCATACACATTGAACATTAGCCCCCCCCCCCCCCCCCCCCCCCCCCCCCTTCCCTGTAAACCAAAGGTATATTCATATACACTGAACAACAAACCCTCCCTTCCCTTCCCCCTTTGTAAATCAAATGCACATTCATACACATTGAACGACAGCCTCTCTGTAAACCAAAGACAGTTTTCATACACATTACAACATCATTAAACATCCCCCCCCCCCCCCCCCCCCCCCCACACACACACACACACACACACACACACTCAAAGGCACATTCATACATATTGAACTACGGCCCCCTCCCCCCCCCCCCCTTTTTTTTTTTTTTGTTTTTTTTTTTTTGTTTTGTAAATCAAATGCACACACACTGAACATTAGCTCCCCCCCCCCCCCTGTAAATGAGAGGCACATTTATGCACATCGAACATCGACCCCCTTCCCACCTTCCACCCCCTATCCCCATACTAAACCAAAGGTACGCTCATATATGCTGTGTAAACCAATAGCACATTAGTACACAGTGAACATCAGCCATCCTGTATACCAAAGGCATCTCCAAACACATTAAACAACAGCCCTTACGTAAACCAAAGGCATATTCATACACATTGAACAGTAGTTTGATACATTGTAAAAACAACAGTTACCCCTACAGTTTGATACATTGTAAAAAACCGTTACCCCTCCTCCCTGCCCCTTCTATAACCTTGAACAACAACCTTCTTCTGAAATGTTGGGTGCATGCATATTCATTTAGTTGTACAAAGGCACAATATACTTAATGTATACTGAGAACTGTTCATACACTCTGAACAGTCGTCCTGTAAATCAGCCACATTCATGAACCACAGGAAGATACGCTGATTGATTGTTGGCCTCCTTGTAAACTGACCTGAACTAACACTGAACAAAATGTGGTAGAAAAACTGAAGGTTCATTCACAGGCACAAAGGAACTGTCTCCATGTTAACCAGAGACATTCATTCCTACACCTTGGATAGCAAACTTCATGAAATCTATGCACATCATTGACACAGAAGTGCAAACTGCACATAGGTGGAAGTTGGACACGATATACTGGTAAATCTACAGGCCAGAAGTGCAACAAATGGAGGATGAAATGCACTTATGTTAGCACACACACATGCACATATTTACATTGATGAACACAGATCCATGTATGTATATGAACATGAGCATATATGTGAATGTACACACAACTTGCACGCGCACACACATACTCTCACACACACATACACATACACACACACAACTTAAACACACACACACACACACACACACACACACACACACACACACACACGCATGCACACACAATTCATTTGGTATGACATGTACTGAAAAGCTGAAATGAAGAACACACACATATTCATGTCTGTTATTAATATTCTAAGTGAGGAGCACACACACACACACATTGATGTCGGTGTTTTGCCAGTTTCAAAGAAAGGACAGTGCCATTAAAATCTGTAGCATAGTATACAGCAGTAATCGAAACTGTTTTAAGCATATCTTTTTTGTGAGTGGGAGGGCAAATTATTTTCTGCAATAGTTGATAAATGGTAAATGCTCAAGTTGAATGTTGCTCAGTTGGGTGAATATTGTCTTGGCCATGTACTTTACATTGATGCAGCAGCCTTCAAGCCAATGTGACACGCAGGTTGTTGATTTGTTATAGTCACCTGAATCTTTGATGATTGACAAGATCCGGTATAGAGGGAGTCATCCCATGTTCATACATATTGTCATGTGCTTTTTCATTTTTTTTTTTAACAGTATTGGTATTGGTATGTTAATGACGAGAGTGGAAGCTGATATTGTTATGACTACTATATTGCATGCTGAGGTGGTTGTCAGATTTGAAGCATCTCATGTGCATGGTGGGGGCATGTGTTTGTCTGGTTTATGTTTGACTGTTGCAGTGTTGAATATCATTGTATATGGGCTGCTCCATTATGTGTATGTGTTCGAGTGTGTGTGCCTGTTTTGTTTTTTTTACATGCATAACACTCCAGGCATGTTGCCATTCACAACAAGATTTTAGGGTTGACAACAAACAGTTGAAGCCAGGAGTGATGAAATGAAATTGTGAATGTTTTGTGGGAACATGTAAAGCTGCTCACAGTGCTATTTTGGGCATAGTTTTGTGTGCCAGTGTTTAGTGCACAGACCAGTGTGTGACATGGGAAGAGATTATTTACATGTGGAAAGATGTTGACCGCCTACAGCTTGTGGTGGAGTAGAAACTGACTGGGGAATTTTAAAGAAGTCATTACTTATGTTTGAAAAAAAAGGGGGGGAAAAGAAGTTAATACTTACTGCTTATTTAGTTTTTTTTTTTCCAATGAAAAGAAGTCTAACATGCACTGCCATTTTCACTTTGTGTGGATCGTATGGCAACCTGCATTCGTATGTGTATGTTTTGTCTGTCTGTCTATGTCAGAATCAGGTATCGTTGTCTTCATTGTTGTGTGGTCTTCTTGTGGCAGTAAGACTGGCATCTTCAAGATTTTTTTTATTTTTTTAGTGGATGGATTCAGAATTTCCTCTGTCTTGCCAGCATTCTTGTTATACCTCCGAGTCTGACTGGCATCAAGTTAAAGGCTGGGGAGAAACAGCAGCTATCTGTTTTTGGTGGGAGGGGTAGGAAGAGGGCAAAAGGAACTGAGCTGCTATGCTGTTGGAGTCAAAATGTTGAACTTCATGTTTTGCAGATGTAAACATTGCATATGACACTTGTTTATTTTGCTTGTTCTTGTGAATATCAGTACCTCAGTTTAGATAGGGCTTTGTAAACAAGCATATTGACTAAGCTCTAGCTATATGTGGATTAAGTCATGTAACATTTATTTTAGTTTGAAATGAGATCTCGGCATATGCTCACCTTATTGTAGCTGTTAAGAAAAAAAGAAAGAAAATCAGGTGTAATCAGTGAATTCTGGATCATTCAGATTTCTCCACTGATCTAAGCTTTGTGCATTGCAAGCAAGGCTAAATCTTCCAAATTTGTCACCAGTTGCTGAGTGTACATGAAGTAACATTGTGATATTCCCCACTTTTTATGTACTATTGAATAAAAAAAAAAAACAAACAAAAAAAAACTAATAGCAAATAAAAGAGAAAGAAAAAAAAAAGATCATCAGTATCATGATGTAAAAAAAAAATATGTGATCGCATGTCCAAAGTTTTGACAAATACAGCAAATTGTCCAATGAAAATAAAAGTGACGTGCAAAAAATGGTTGAGAAGGACTACATGAGAAAGGACTTGTGAAATAAAGTCTGATAGCGAGTTTATGTCATATGTGGTAAAACTTCCCATTGGGAAAATAAGAATTCCTTTTGTTTCTGTGAGTTTAAGCTGTGGGCTCTAGAACCAAGTGTCATGCTTAATTAGTGTTTACTGTTGTGTATGGAGGACACACTCATGCTCTGATTCAGAAAATCCATACATGTGTCTGTGCTTAGTTTTGGATCAGACCTGGTAGAACAGTAATGTGTGCATCTTTTTTCCCCAAAGATTTCTTTTTGTTGTTGTTGTTGTTGTTGTTTTTATTTGATTATCATTTATGAAATAAATTTTGCAGGGATAATCGACATGAATGGATTTTAACTGAATCATTTTTATCATAACATCTAAATGCAAGGAATGTGACATCATGGCTGGCTTTATTTTGGCTACGCTGGGGAGAGATTTCTGGGATGAACAGGAATGTACTGTCACCAGCATTGAGTCGCAGCCTGCCTTGCAAACAGTTTGCCTTGTATGATGATGTGAATGGTGTCGTGTTTCAGGGTTTAATGTACCAAAACAAAGTTGCTGAACTAGGAAACGGTGATTATATACATTAGCTCAAAAAGCTGGACCCTGGTGTGTGTGTGTGTGTGTGTGTGTCTGTGTGTGTGTGTGTGTGTGTTTTATTAAAGGGGAGGAATGGTGGTGGAGAGGGGGGGAAGGGGAGTACTGCATGTAGAGGAAATTATTTGTAAAAATTTTGTATCATTATTTATTGATGTTTTTTTTTTTTTTTTTTAATTACTCAGCATGTGTATGATTTGGGTGAGACATACACTTGTTGGAGGAAGGGGTGGAGGAATGGGGATGAATGCAGTAAGAGGAATAAGAATCCTGGATTTGTATACAATCAAGAGAGCCAGTATACCAGGATTTACTCACTTCCACACCTGCTTGTGAACATCCCCAGCCTCCCAACCTCTTTGATGCATTGGGTCAAACCAAGTGCAGCGTTTATGATCGCATTGTTTTTAGCGAGTTCATCGTCATCAAATCTTCATGCATGCCTTATGTCAAGTGTGACTATAGGGTTTTTGTTTTTCATGTGATGAGTTAATCATTTGTGCAGTTTACATATAAAGTCTTGTGAGTTTCTTGTGTACAGTACGAGAGTTCTTCTGTTTAACTTTTTCTGTTTCTTTGGATCATATCATCCATTAATTCATCCATCAATTAAAAAAAAATATATTATTTTTACTTTGTATATGTGTTGGCTGAATTTTGGGTACTTGATTTCTTTCCAATCACCAGTAAAACCTTCAGGTCGGTGATCTATTGAGCCACAGACACCTGTGAGTACAGAAAGAACAGGAGAGCAGAGACTAGACAGATTGTAATCTGTGCAGTCGTTCTGCTGCTTCTGATAAGGGATACATCAGTGTGTGCAAAGCACACAACCGTCATGGATTTCAGGGGCTATTTCAGAATAGATTGTATTCTCATCATCTGGAAAAGTTATTCTGAATTACAAATTTCCTATTTTCTGTTGCTATTGTCTCTACCTTGATACTCCCCCCCCCCCCCCCTCCCCCCCGTTATCTGATGTGTTTTCTAGTTATTTTCTGTCCAGTTCCCCTGATGTTTTTTCCACCTTCAGGACCCATTCATTTGTCTTTATTCCAGAAAGTTTGTTTTCTGGTGTTAGAAGTAGCAGCATGCCAGCTTTGCTGCTGAGGTCTGACTACAAGGTAGTGAGATTTCAACCAGTAATATGGACACTGTCCTGACCAGCAGATACTTCCAAATGCATTTTCATGGCACTAGCCTGTTTCTTGATTGGTTTGTATGTTCTTGTGTCTTTACTCAGTACTGGGTGGTGAGAACTTGGGTGGATGATGATTTGCACCAGCGCTGTCAGTTTAATCAGTCTTAAATGCCTTTAATGTTTGTCAGTAGGTAAGCTACCTTGTCATGAGTTGTGTGTTTGAATATAGATGATGTGTACATGTATTTCTTCTTGTGACAGGACTTGCTGACCTTTGTTCAAATCTTTTAAAACGGGGATTGGTCTGATGTCCCCCTTTATGGTCGTCTGGGCTCTGACATGGACATGTCATTTTTTTATAGATTTAGTAAATGCAGGACTGGATGTGTACTAAGCTGGCAGGACCTTTCCCCATGATTTTGTGGCCTTGATCAGATAGACGTGCTCATCAGTCCAGATTAGATGTCAGTTCATAGGGATTGAATATTCAAAAGAATCACTAATGGTTGAACCATGGTGGTGCCTCTGATACACAGTCACTGTCTCAGGTTTCACTTGGATATGTGACACCAGCACCCCACTGCCCACCTTCACCAAATAACCCTCTTGCCCAGAGTGGTTTCAAGCAAAATAATAATAATGATGTTTCAAAGGAAAACAATAATGATAATCAAAGGATAATGATGATGATGATGATGATTATTATTATTGTTATAAATAAATAAGAAATAAGTAACAGAGAGAGAAATATTTTGGTGACACAGTAAACATACATGGCATAGTGCACAGAACACATAAAAGCTATTCAAGATGTGATATGTACCTTTTTGTTCTTTTTTTTTTTCAATGCACATGATACATACATGTGAATTCCCCTTTATCATGCCCTTCCCTCACCCCCTTCTCCACATGTACAGATACCATATTTTTACGCCATGAATACACATCTGAATGATATACTTACTATGTGCACAAGACAATTGGTTCAGAGACAATGGAAACACCATGGCAGTATTTCTCGGCATTGGATGAACTTAATTGCACTGTATATCTAAGACAACAGTCAGTAGTGGTGCTATTTTGTGACATCTTCACCATCTTTATCAGCCAGCAGAGGTGGCAGTATTTGGGAGAACTGTATGAATGGATACCTTATTCCTGATATCTGAGCAGTGCATAAATAGATGGCCATAGGTAACAACAAGTAGCGGAGTTGGTTTTTTGTTTGTTTGCTTTTTTTAAAGAAAAAGTACAACACTTTTTGGCCCAGTGATGAGTTGATAATTTCCATCTCTTCCCTCTTACTGTTCAGGTGCCATGTTCCAGTTGGCTGACACACTGCAAATGGTGAATGAGAAAGTAATGCATTCCTGCATGCTTATGAAGGCCAGCACACACTGTGCTTGGCTGGAATTCATGCCATTTGACCAGTGTGTTCAGCCACCTTGCCTTGGTTGCACCGCAATCACCAGCTTGTCTCCAGTTTGTGTACATAACAAAACTAAGTCTTTGTACTATACTGAAGGCTTCCTCCAAGGAAGAGAACACTATAAGGCAGTGTGAGTGGTATCATGGAGGGATTAAGGTGGGAGTCTTGGAGAAATCTTGGTACTTCCTCTCTCAAGGTTTTGTCTTCCTTATGCATGCTGTCATTTGACTTTCATTCCTTTTGGGTTTTGTTACTTATATTGTTAATTGTTCACTTTATGATGATTGCCTTGTTGTCTGTGTATGCCTCTGCATTACCTGGACAATTTTATATTCTACATAATTTGTGTCCAAAAGAAATACCAAACAGAAATTGATATTTTAGTGTGTACAAATACTTTATATTGCCATTTCCATTGACCTTAATTCAGATGTTGACTTTACAAGTCAGCCAAAATAATGGGTGTGGATATGCTTTTGCATGCTCTTCTCTCTCTCTCTCTCTCTCTCTCTCTCTCTCTCTCTCTCTCTCTGTCTCTGCATGTTTATGTGGTTGACAGTTATCAGTCAGTTTTTTGTGCAGTGTTGCTTTGCTAGGGGTCTCTTGGAACCTCTGCTTTTAGCTGTTAGAGGACCACCTCATGAGTTGTGCCCTGTAGTGGAGTGCAAGTGTTACGAATGCTTGAAATTGGATTTCCTTTTTAATCACTAGCAAGCTTTTAGTACCTTTAGCTGTAGGCATTGACAGGTCACAAACAGTTTTTTTTTTTTGTGAACAGAAACAGTGCAGATTGTGGATCTGTTACTCATATGTATATACGAATGTTTTTGTTTTAACTTTGTCATGAGATATCCTTCTTTACAGGTTGTATTGGATAGGTGATAAGGGGACCATTGAAAATGTTCAAATGGTTTTGTAGTTTTTGATGATGAAATGATGAAAAAAAAAAGTCTTCTGATACCAGGCTGCCACCAGTTCTGTTCATGCTGATGAAGTGGCACTTTAATTACACAGACAACACTGTGACTTGCTGATGCAAACATTTGCATGAATGATTCTTTTCTTGTTCAAAATACCAGTACTTGTGAGGGAAAGGAAAATTCACATCTTCCTGGAACTAACTAGGAAAGTAATGGCCAGTGGAGTCCACTGCAACAACCTGCTTAATTGTATTCTGAGAGTAGGCAGTAAGTGCCAGCCATGGATCAGTGCCACATATTGCATCAGTGGATCACTATGTGTTCATTACACAAACTTTTAAGGGAGAGAGAAAAAAAACTTCTTCATACCTTAAATTATCAGTTTCCAAGTGTGTTGTAACATGTACAAATACCAGTTATGGTAGCAACATCAGCCAAGAATGTTGAGAATAATTTTGGAAACGCATAACTGTGTTATATCTCACATTAGCAACTCTCAGGCTCTGTCTGCAAAAACAAGTTGTGACAAAGACAAACTGAACATTGTGGACCATAATATCATCCCCTGCCATTCATTGTTGCCTTGTCTCCCAAAGGTCAGGTAGGGGCTTTACACACACTTCAGTCAGCTGGTCATTGCTTGTCTTCATGTCTTGACTTATCAACTTGTAAGTGCGTCAAGTTGGTTTTTGTGGTTTTTTTTTTTTTTTTTTTTCAGTCTTCTTGGTTTCTCTTGCTTACCAGTTTCTTCGTTGGTCTAGTTATCTTATGGTCTTGCTTCTCTGCTTGTTAATGGATCCAGTTTGTCATGCTTGTCTGTTTTGTTAATTTGTCCAGCTTGCCATGCTTCTCTGATTGTTAATTGGTCCAGCTGTCTTACGGTCCTGCTTCTGAGCTTGTTAGTGGGCCCCATTCCCATCTGACTTTCCTGCTGTATCTAATGTGGTGTTGAGGTGTGGGGATGCTGTGGCTTCTCTGCTAGCTCATTGGTCTACATTATAAGTCATGGTTCTGCTTTTTGATGGCTGCAATTTTCTCCTTGCTTTGGCCTGTCTGCTGCTTGATAGGGTCAGATGTTACCATAATGCTTGATTGTTCTAGCCCCAGTCATAATTTTTTTGTCATTGCCAGTTGCACATGGTTACAGATTTTCTCTGTGTTCAGTCTGTAGTTTGTATTGTGAACACTTCATGGATTGACTGGTATGTCTCTTTGGCAGACTTTTTTATGTTTGTGCCGAGCTGGTTGGTACACAAACTGTAGCATAGACACAAGAAGGCATATGTATGTTTTGACTGCTTCAGCAGTCCCTATGCAGCATTGCCTGTTGTTTTAACTTCACCAAAATGCCATAGGTTCTCTAAACAATGAAGTGATCAACTGTGTTCATGCCATTGAGTATCAGCATGTTGACTGCTTAGTCTGCTTGGCAAACATGGTGTACAAATCAGGTTTTCTGGGGTTAGTGTTTTATGATAGTACTAGATCTGGGATTGGGGGAAGGATCTTGATCTTACCTGTCACGTTCTTAAGCATAGTTCTGTATGTCTGAATCTTTTGTGGAACAAGTTGCTCCACAGTTCAGAGGAAATTTTCAAACTTTAAAACAAAAGTTTATTAACACAATAGTATTTTATACAAGAAAACAGATCAGTGTACTTTGTCAACAGTATTATGAGTTTTTCCACTGACACAGGTTTTAGGCAAGTTGGCACACTTACTTGTGAAGAACAACTCAACCATGACATTACCAGCTGGCATTTCAAGCTGAATGTTTTGTTTATGTACTGCTGACTGTTTCTCTCAAGACCAAGTGATGTAGTCCAAGCCGTCCTGTTCTTCAGGTCAATGACCTGTCCACAGACTCTCGTCATTGGTGCATCTTTGGCTTTCAAGCTGAGGGTGAAATGGTGGCATTGTGTTGCCATCAAAGTCATGCTGAGTCTGTCATGTGAATCAGCTTGCAGTGTTGCTGTGCATGTCTGTCTGTGACTGCTGTATGTTCTAAGCAGCAAAGGTGGTCTGCTGGTTATTATCTGCCCTTCACTTGCTATGTATTGCCTCTCAGCCATTCCCAGCCAGTTCCCTCTCTCTTCTCATTTTTTATATATTTAATTGAAGCTGTTCAGACTCGGATCATTTAGTGAGTTTTCCAGAGAGCTTCTGGTTATGGAAACAGAGGCATTTATTTCATGGCAGTGCATTTGAAATTCAGAATAAATTATAGGCCTTCAGACACGTATTAAATCTAAAATGAGTTACCAGACGTAAATACTTACTCAAGTGTATGTACCCCCACCATGCACAATTTTTGTATCTTTTCACAATAAAAAAAAAAATCACCAAAGCCCTTTTATGTCATCATAAACAATACCTTGACAAACCTGTGTAAGCTATTGCCAAGTTGCTAGTTTTGTTTGCCAACTTTTCATGGCTAATGCAGTAAGCTTTTTTTTCTACTACACCCTTCTCATTTACCATTATGGTCTGCATGGCCATAGATTGGGAGGAAGCTGATATACCTCCATGTTTTGTGGGGATTTACTCTGCTATATAATTGATAAAAAGATCATGAAATAGAGCTAGCTAACTGATCAAAACTAACAAAAGGTTGACATTGCAGTATGCTTAGCCAAGCAGGGACTATCATACAGCTCCCCATTTTAGTGAAAAAACTAAATTTCAAATGTTTCTTCATTGTTTTGTTTTATTTTTAAGTCGACGAGCAGAACCAAATAAACATTATGATTACGTACATTTGAGAGAAGCGCATTTGTAGAAGATGCATCTGTTTATGAGCTCTCGGTTAATTCTGAGTAGTTAGGCATGACAGTGCTCCCATTCATAGGAAAAAAAAGAAGCGACTTTTTTTCTTTGTCAAGAAGTGTGATTATTTTTTTTCTTTTTCTGTTTCCTTTGTGTTTTTTTACATCTGTGCCCTCAGAAGGTATGGATCTCCGACTGGAAATGGAGCTCAGAAAAAAAGGACCCCGTAGATTCTGGCTTTATATGTTTCCTTTCTTCAATCTGGGATTTAAGATACAGTTGAATAGTTACGGCTTTCCTGCAGTCAGTTTATACAGTTTTATTTAACACCTTGCCTTCACTTTGTTTTTGCCATAGACATCATGAAGTGAGCTTCTTCCACAGGAAACATGCTGTTTTAAATCGTGCATCACACCTGAACCTGTGTCACGCATCCCAAGATTTTTTTTTTTCTGCAAAAGAACTGTCAGCTAACAGAATCTTTTTTTTTTTTTTTTCTTTTCTATCGCATGCTTGTTTGTATTGGAGCTGCTTTCTTTTTCATGGTAAGGTGGACTTTTTTCAATGGTCTGAGTTATTTTGTAATGTGACATTTTTTTCTTGCACAAGTTTGACAGCCCTGAAGAATCTCTGTGCAGTTGGCTGTGCTGTAATGATTAACACATGAAACTTTTGAAGCTTTTTAGAAGAGATCTGTTGGTACTTTCTGTGTTGGATGTATCTACCGGCAGCATTTGAGTTATTGGATTGGAGCTCATTTGTGTAGAAATTCAGATCTGTCATTCTTTTACGATACTGTGCTGAGTCCATTACAGTGATCTGTTTGTTCCACAAGTTCTATTAGACACACTGCTTATCCCAACATACATGGTTGTTTTACCGTTTTGGTTCTTATTCTGAGACTTTTTATGTATGTCACTTGTTTATATTTTGTTTCTAGAGTCAGTATGTTTTCTTTGCCTGAAAGACTTCTTCATGACTTTACCTTCTATTTACCAGTGAACAAGTGGAGATAAGAATAAATTGTATAAAAATGAAAGAGAGCAATTGTATTAAAATGAAAGTAAATTATATTAAAGGTAAGAGACTGTCACAACGTTTTGCAAAAAACAGATAAATTGCACCAGAGAGTCCAAATTGCTAATGTTTAGAAATGTGCTGTGGACTTTCCTAAAATTCTTACCTCAAGATATGAAAGTGATGGTCTTCTTTTCTGAAAGGTTATGTTGTCATGAGTATGTCAAATGAGTTTTGCTTTATGCAAGGTTTATTTTCAAAATCTGTTGCTCTGATTCACAGAGTGCAAAGCATATTACCACAAATCTTCTGTTGCTTCATGTAATGTCAGTTCAGTGGCTGAATTCTCTGCTGCACAGTGTATGCTTAGTGCAAGATTTATTGATGTGATTCTGCTGTTCTGATATTGTTTGTGCAGTAATGTCAACAACGTTGCCGTTTTGTCTTGCTGTCAGCAAGATATTATTGTCATACATCTGCCAGCTGGTCTTCATATGTACAAGTTTACAGCCATTATCAGATGCGGTTATTCTGCGCAAATTTTTGGACATAAATGTGTAGCATCTTACTTTGTGGATGGTTTATTGAAAAGGCCAGTTGCCACTTCTCTTCCTCTCAGAGCTATATTGCCAATTAGCATTTTTTTGTTTTGTTTTTTTTCCGCGTAATTTTTTTGGGAGGGTAGGAGGGATAAAAGGGGAGGTGGGGTACTGCCAGTATTGACAGTTTCTGCTGAAGCATTTCACACCAATCTGTTTCTCTTGAGCTTTGAAATTTGAAGTACACCAGATAACAGTGGCACATTAGCTCAAGCTAGAAAACTAACAATCTACTTACCTAGTCACTGTGTTGTAATGAAGAAACAAGGAAATTATAATCTGCGCAGTAATTGCAAAGCTTTATTTTTTTTTTGTTGTTTATGTTTATTAGTTCTCTGTTGCTTTTTTTTGTGAATCCGTCAACAGTTGTTGACACCACCTGTCAGTTTACACTATAGTGGTTGAAGAGAGTGTGTGTATTATGGAATGTGTGCAATGAGCTCTTTGTGTCGTCCTGCATTTGGTCATTAAACCAGTTAACTTGTCAGCATTGCCTCTGTTTTCCACTATAGTATGCTGTTGGTGAAAGTGAATGTGTACAGATGACTGGGTCCAGTGTGTTCTGGTTTTGTTCATGCTTTCACATAGTCTTTTTCTCTGGTGTTATTCTAAGTGCAAAATAAGTACAGTAACATTTGTTCCCATAAAAAAGAAAGGCATGCAACTTCAAGCTACTGGCTATATACTTTTCTTCAGTTTTGCACACTCTGCAGACCGACGAAGAACGTTACACAAAAGGTAGTCTCCAGTGTGAACATTCCTTTCATTTAACATGTATACCTACGACAAACCTGAACCTAAAAAACACCACCACAACTCGAATTCTTCCCCCCTCTTCGTAAGCTCCCATATCTGCCACCTCAGTCTCCTTCCTACCCCGTCTCCCATGAAGCTGGTCATTAGGAAAGCTTCTGCCCTTTTAAGAATAGCTGAAGCCCCACGTTTTACATTGTCACATCAACCACTTGATGCAGTGGACATGAAATGGGAGAACACTGGGGGTTTAAATTTAGTTTAATTATTCTAGCCAAGGCCTTTTCAGGGCTATCCCTGCATAAGGAATAGAAGTCCAGTCATACAGAAGATTACAGTTAAGACCAATCATATTCACAAATTACCTTTATTGAAATTTGTAACATGATAGCAAACAAATGTCGAAGTACTAAGTTGCTAGTTGAAAACAACAAATACGGAATAACAAAAAGCCTGGCCTATTGGTATTTTTCAGGATAAAGAGTCCATCAGGTCAACATGATTCCAATAAAACCAGTCTCGGATCATCACATCTGTTTGCTGGAACTAACTTACACTGTTTAAACATCGAATTTAATAAAGTTTCTTTACACAACAACAACAAACTTTCAAGCACCAGAACAGCCTCAAACAATAAACTATAAGCAACGAAACGATAGAGCCTTTAAACATCACCTTACATCTTAGTTTAAAAATCACATGAACAAAAGAACAAGTCTTTGTGTGCTCTCCCCAAAGTTGTTTTCGTTGGTTTACGTATAAAAATTATCAATCCACTTAATGGATGCTAATGGTTGTGTGTGTGTGTGCGCGCGCGCATGTGTGTGTGTGTGTGTGTGTGTGTGTGTGTGTTTGCTGACTATGATCTACAGTCTTGAGGGTCAGGGCTTAAGCTCGCTATACCTGACACACATAAACAGCAACAACACCTGGAGAAATGAACAAACACAAATCTACATTTGGCACAGCCTTTTCATCTTGAGTATAGTCGAGCAAACACAGAGACAAACAGTAACAAATACAGGTAACCTCGTTGTGACCGGTCTGAAAGTAAATCTCAGGTGAGACAGGTAACAGTAAATAACGAACAATTATGGTAACTCTTTCTCCCATGATGAAATTAATTGCACACCCATAAATCCATACGACTGCTGTTTGCAATACCAAATTGCCCAGCAGAAACAACACAGAACGCTCACAACAAACAAGCAGACAAATTTGCCTGTATATCCTGTACCTGACATATTATACATAACATCAACTGGACAACTGGAGAAATGAGCTAACACAATTTAATGCGTTTAAGACTGGCGCAGCTTTTTTTTTATCTTGAATATAAAGGACAAACAGTAATAAATTCAGGTACAATCGGTGTAACTGGTATGAAACTAAATCTTAAATGAGGTGGGTTTCATTTTCTGTTCTAGTTTCATTAAGGAGGTGTCACCGCGTGCAGATGAGTCCATATGCGCTACACCGTATCTGCTAAGTCTCGAGACCACAATGCACACGATTCACTGCAGATGGATATATTAATGACTAAGATGAGATGATTTAAAACGAGGGTCATGGGTAGGACTAAGCAGATGGCTGAACTCCGCATTAGTCCAACACACTAGAACCTTGGGTACCCACCTAACATCTTTTTTCACCTGTGTCTCCAGATTTTTTTTTCCATTCATTTTTTTTTTTTTTTTTTTTGGGGGGGGGGGGGGTTATATATATTAGGGCACGGTTATATATATATATATATATATATAAACAAAACAAATATACCCATAATTACACAAAGGCAAAGCACCCCATCTACTAAGTAAAGGCACACTGCATCAACACATTCCTGTGTTACAATAATCTAATCAAATTCACAAATGTACAACAATCTGTGAAGAAGATATTAGCAGGTATGAACATTTCTACGAATCGTTATTTGTCATCTGCTATATTTCACAAGATTTTGCTATGGATGCCACTTTTGCAATATTCTGTAAGTCGCATTTCCATGCAGTGCATGTATTGTTCTGATTAATTTTACACTTATATACAAAATAATTGCACCAATCCTCCCTCCACATTTTCTGCCTGTATCGTCCTCCATCTAGCAAGAAAAACCAGCTGAAAGACTCAGTTTTCCTTGATGAACTTCTTGATTTACTTGAATGTATGAATTCCTTCAAAGGCCATTCCCTACTCCTTGGTGATTTCAACTTCCACTGGGACAACCCTTTAACTCCTACACCTCTCGATTAATGGATCTTTAGCTTGTCTCTGCTAATGGTTTCTCCTCTTAACCAGCTGTCCTCCAGTACGGAGTCCCCAGGGATCCGTCTTGGGGCCCCCTCCTTCGTACTCTACACCCACACAATTTCCGACATTGTTGCCCATCATAGCCTGTCTCACCACTGCTTTTCAGATGACAATCAAATTTACACATCCAGTTATATCTCTCAGCTGCCTTCTACAATCCAGCTCACACAGTCATGTATCATGGACTTAAAATCTTGGATGACAGTTAACAAACTTCAGCTCAACAATGAAAAAAAAACTGAAATGATCTCCTTTGCATCCAAAAGACTTCTTTCATCTGACTGTATCCCAAACTCGATCAAGTTGCAAAATTGCCTTATTCAGACATCTTCATCTACACGAAATTCAGGTGTTACCCTTGACTCAGCGCTTTCCTTCCAGCAACATGTTTCCAAAGTCAGCCGTGTCTGTTACTTTGAGCTTCACCGGACTGGTTCTGTGCGACATCTGTCTGTTGATGCCACAAAAAACCCTTGCTTTTTGCCTTCATCCAACCAAGACTTGATTACTGTTATTCATGTCTTGCTGGCTGTCCCCAGAATCTTCTCAGTTGTCTCCAGAAGTACAAAACAATGCTGCTCGTTTGATTCTCAGACAACCCAGATCTTGTCATGTCACTCCCGTCTTTCTCTTCACTGGCTACCGGTCAAAAAACGAATAGACTACAAACTGTTCTTATTCTGCTTTAAACCTTTGAATGGCTTAGCTCCTTCCTACCTTTCTGATCTCCTTCATCTCTATGTTCCTTGTAGGCAGTTTGCGTTTTCATACCGACAACACTGCTCAAAATCCCTTTCTTTCATACCATTCACAGTGAGGCTACCTGTGTGTGTGTGTGTGTGTGTGTGTGTGTGTGCGTCCGTGCGTGCGTGCGTGCACGCGCGCGCGCGCGCGCGTGTGTGTGTGTGAACACAAAACAAAATAAAACAAACAACAACAACACACACACAACACACACACACACACACACACACACACACACACACACACACACACACACACACACAGAGGTAGCTCACTGTGAATGGTATGAAAGAAAATGTTAAATGAAGCAGGATTTATTAAAAGAGTAAACAAACAAAATGTAGGGTAACACTTTCGCTGATGATGAAATTCACTAAACGAATACTGTTGTCGTACTAAATCGCCTAGCAGAAATGCCATGCAAAGCGCGCAGACAAACGAGGAGATATCCCCTCCCAAAAGATGCTCCTAGTTTTGCCTGTATACAATATACCTGACGCATACACACAGAAACAACTGGAAATATAAAATGATACAAACTAACATTTGTTCAACACTGGCACAACCATTTTGTTCTGAATATTGTCAAAGAAACTCAGAGACAAACACAGTCACAAGTTTTATACAAGTAGCCTTGCTCTGACTGGTGTAAATGGAAATCTTAATTGAGGCAGGAAACTGTAAACATTAAATAAAGAACAAAGGGTAACTCTTTCTCCCATGTTGAAATCATTATATGCCCGCGCGATTCCAAACGAATCTTACACCAGCAATGACAGGAAAAGGTTTGATCTTATCTGCACGCAGCGAAGATGCAGTCTACTTGTTGAGCTGAGTGCACTGAACAAGGACTTGAACTTGAGGGGTCTTCTTGCTGCTGATCGAAGTGAATGCACGAGAGTTCACTGTACTTCATCAGTCTTTGACACAGCAGATCCGACATCTCGTCGATCTCCTCACAGCTGTTGATGGAAACAAAGTCTCTCTCTCTCTCTCTCTCCTGGATTTGTCTGCTGCCTTTGATACAATAGATCACTCCATTCTTGTCTCAAGACTCAACACTTCTTTTGGTCTTTCTGGTTCTGTCCTTTCCTGGTTCTCTTCATATCTCTCTGATCGCACGCGCAAACTGTTTCAGTGAAAGGTGTTAAGTCCCCGCCAAGAGCTCTTCAGTTTGGTGTCCCTCAGGGATCTGTCCTGGGACCGGTTTTTGTTTGTGCTATACACCAGCCTCTCTCGGCCATTATCAGCCACACTCTCTACTTCACCATAGCTTTTCAGATGACAACCAGCTGTATATCTCTGCCCATCTCAGTCAGCTTCATGAAATAATCTCCTCTTCTCAAGCATGCATTACCGATGTTAAATCATGGATGCACAATAACAAACTACAACTTAACGCAGACAAAACTGAAATAATCCTCATTGCTTCAAAACACACTATTAGAACTCATTCTCTCCCTAGTTCCATAAATGTTGATGGAAACGAGATAAAGCTATCAGTGTCTGTTCGTAACCTCGGCGTTACACTCGACCAAACTCTCTCTTTCAAACAACATATCTCTAATGTGTGCAAGTTCTGCTACCTTGAACTTCGTAGAATTAGCTCAGTTCGCCGCTTCCTCACTCAAAACGCCCTGAAGACCCTAGTCTGTGCTTTTGTCCTGTCTCGGCTTGACTATTGTAACTCCCTCCTTGCCGGTTGTTGTCCCTTAACACTCATCTCTAAACTTCAAAAAGTTCTGAACAATGCCGCTCTGATCTCCCGCTCCTGTAGATCTGATCACATATCACCAATTCTGTCATCCTTACACTGGCTTCCAGTTCAATCTCGCATTGACTTTAAAGTTCTCCTGGTTTTCAAATCACTGAATAATCTGGCTCCCTCCTACCTCTCTGACCTCCTCCATCTCTATGTTTCCGTCTCGCAGCTTACGCTCATCTACGATTCTCGTCTGCTTCGGCTTCCCTACGCTCGCCTGAAAACTTCAGGCCAACGATTTTCTCTTACCAGAAAAAAGGGGCAGCAGAGGGACATCCGGAGTCATGAACCGGGTGTGGCCCAACCCCCCTAGAGTGTCAGGAGTTAAGGGCCGAAACACTTGCTTGAAGGGGGCTTCTCTTCTGAGGACTCTCTGCTGCCACGCTCTCCACGAGTTTCTTTCTACTGATGCATGGGTAAACCATTGACTTCCGGGAATAGGCCGGAGGACGTCCGGGAAAGACCGGAGGACACTGGGAAAAGACCAGAAAAGGGCTCTGTGGGCTGGCTCCCCACTTTGCCTTCAACATGTGGCTACTAGAAACAAAAGAGGAAAAGATGCTCCCAGGATTCACCGAAGGGGGAGAGAATGATGAATCCATCGGTGCTCAACCAATCACGACTGCAAATCCCAAACGGACTATGAACATGGACCAAATGGAATATCCATGTGTCTGTGGAAAGCGTTTCGCTACCACCCGTGGCATGAAGATCCACAGAACAAAGATGGGATGTGTGAAGACTCATCTGAATGAGCAGCAGCGCACTGCATCAGCAGCTAAGACGTCGGAAGACCAAGGCCAGGATTTAAACCACAGTGCCAAGGGACATCCACGCTGTTGGTTCGGATGAGGAATTTGCACAGGCCCTCGATGCCAGGCGCCTGAAACTCAACCTGCCACGAGCAAACGAGACTAAAGATTGGGAGAAACTGGATGCAAAAATCGTCCAAAGACTCGATGCACTGATAGGGAAAAGCACCCTGGACACAAACTAGCCACATATGGGGACATTGTGTATGCCACATGTAGAGACGCCTATGGAGCAAAACTACCTAAAGAGAAAACACCTCCAAAGAAATCCAGACGCCAAGAAGAGATGGACAAGATCAGGGTCCAAAAAAGAAAAACCTCAAGAAGCAAATGAAGACCGCACTGCCAGCTGAAAAACAAGGCTTGGAAAAACTCTGGGAAGACCTGAAAGCAAAACACAGCGCCCTCAGCAAAGCGGAATCTGCGAGGAAGAGGAAGAGCAAAAAGAAGAAGACACAAGAGCGCTTCTTCAGAGACCCCTTCCAGTTTGCCAGAACTCTGTTTGAGCAGCCAAAATCTGGGACCCTAAGTGTGGACAAAGAAGTTCTTGAGCAGCATCTGAGGAAAACATACTCTGACTCACAGAGCAAAGCACCACTCGACATTCAAGGTCTGGTGTGGGCCAACCAACCCTGAGGAACAGTTCAATGACAAGCCTCCAACGTTGGCGGAAATCAAGAAGGTGGTCGACAAAGCAGAGCCAGAGCCAAATCATCACCAGGGCCAAACGGAATATACTTACCAGCTGTACAAGAAATGTCCCAAGGTGCTGGAGTGGCTCCACAGGCTGCTGCGATCAGCTTGGAGAAACCAGAAGATCAGCGGCCAGTGGATGACGGCAGATGTGTGTGTACATCCCCAAAGAGCAAAACTCAAGTGACATCAGCCAGTTCAGGCCAATATCACTACTGAACGTCGAAGGGAAAATCTTCTTCTCTGTCATGGCAGCAAGGCTGACCAAGTACCTCATGGAAAACAAGTAAGTACTTGGATGTGTCAGTCCAGAAAGGTGGCATCCCAGGCGTGGCTGGCTGTGTAGAACACGCCACAATGATCTGGGGACGCAATCCAAAGAGCAAAAACAGAAAAAAGAGAGACCTGGACGTAGTGTGGCTTGATCTGGCAAACCCATATGGATCTGTACCCCATGAGATGATACAGTTGGCTCTTGAGATGTACCATGTGCCAAAGAACATCCGCGACATGCTCAAGAAGTACTTCAATGGCTTCTCAATGCGCTTCTCTACCAAGGAGTACACAACAGATTGGATCAACTTGGAAGTGGGCATTGCAATGGGCTGTGCAATTTCCCCAATACTGTTCGTGTTGGCAATGGAAGTCATCTTGAAAGCAGCAACAAGCAACGCAAGACAAACAGACCTTGGTGATGGATACAAGATGCCCCCTCTCAAGGCCTTCATGGATGACACTACAGTGATTTCATCCAGAGAAGACGAGACACGTCATGTGCTGGAGAGGCTGGACGACATAGTTGCCTCATCCAGAATGAAGTTCAAGCCAAAGAAATCACGGAGTCTCTCACTGAGGAAAGGAAAAAAGTGGCCGAATCTGTGGTCTTCAGTGTTGCCAACCAGGCCATTCCAACAGTTTCAGAAGAGCCAGTCAAGAGCCTTGGAAGATGGTATGATGATACGCTGAAAGACACACAAAAGAGCAAAAGAAACCAAACAGATGTCGGAAGAAGGCTTGGAGACCATTGACCAGTGTGGGCTCCCTGGCAAATACAAGGTCTGGTGTCTGCAGTTCATGCTGATACCAAAGCTCCTATGGCCTCTGATGATATACGACATCTGCACCAGCATAGTGGAGGCAATGGAATCCAAAATCAACAAGTTCACAAGGAAATGGCTTGGTGTCCCACCCTGTCTGACTGACATAGCGCTGTACTGTCGCCAAGCAAAGCTGAAACTACCACTGAAATCCATCCTGGAGGAATACAAAGCAGGGAAGATCAGACTTCAAAGCATGCTGGAGGACTCAGGAGACAAGGTGGTAGAAGCAATCAAGCCCCAGCTGAAGACAGGCAGAAAATGGAAAGTTCAAGAGGCGATGGATTCTGCAAAAGAAAGTCTCAAGATCAGAGAAATAACAGGACACACACAGACAGAACAACAGACAAGGACTGGGGAATGACCAAAACTGAATGGTGGTCAAAGGCCAAAGGAAAAGCCAAAAGAGACATGATGATTCAGGAGATGAGAAAAGAAGAAGACCAAAAAAGACTCCAAAAAGCAGTCCAGCAGAGCCAGCAAGGGCAATGGACAACGTGGGAGAATGCACTCCAAAGAAGTCTCACTTGGAATGACATTTGGCACATGGCCCCTCTCAGGATCAGCTTCATTCTCAGATCTGCATATGACCTTCTGCCCTCAAATGCAAACCTGGTGAAGTGGGGGAAAAACAGACGATCCTTCATGCCCCCTCTGCCATGGAAAACAAACAGTGGAGCATGTCCTTAGCTCATGTAAAGTAGCCCTGGCTCAGGAAGGTACACATGGAGGCACAACCAAGTGCTCAAAGAGATTGTACAAGTAGTCTGGGCTAGTACCAACACCACAAAAGGGAAAATCAGGACTCCAAAAGCACCGGTAACATTCTTCACGGCAGGAGGCAGCGAATCATGGCCAAGAACAACAGTGCCACTCGGAACATGCAGGCAGAGTCTGCTGGACGGAGCAGATGACTGGGAGTGCACTGCAGACCTCCCAGAATGGAAGAGTCACCCAGAGATCATCAGCAAGAGTGGCATGAGACCAGACATAGTAGTCCACTCTCAGTCAACCAAGCAGCTGATCATGATCGAGCTCACGGTGCCATATGAGAACAGAATGGAGGCAGCTCAAATCTACAAGACTGAAAAGTATGCTGATCTGGCAAACAGCCTGAGGAGAGAAGGCTATCAGGTCAAAGTCCTCACTGCAGAAATTGGAGCTAGGGGGTTTGTAGGAACGTCTGCATACAGCCTCATGAAACAGCTCTCAGTTGCAGGGAGGGAAAAAAAACTAGAGCCCTGAAAGCAATGGCAGAAGCAGCAGAGAGGTGTCAAGCTGGATCTGGTCAAGGAGGAACAAAAGTGAACTTCATAAGGCTTAAATTTCCTACAAATATCCAGTGGCTCAGTGGTTTGTGCGCATTAAGTGGAAAATAAGCATGTCCAGAAAGACATGGGTTCGAATCCCCCTCTCGTCCCGAGAGCAGGGGGCAGCAGAGGGACATCCGGAGTCATGAACCGGGTGTGGCCCAACCCGAGTTAAGGGCCGAAACACTTGCTTGAAGGGGACTACTCTTCTTGGACTCTCTGCTGCCACGCTCTCCACGAGTTTCTTTCTACTACCGGGCACCTGATCTATGGAATAGTCTCCCTTCTTCCCAGCGTAACACGGACTCTTTTACAGACCTCCCTCGGACTGTTTAATGATATTCACTTACTAATGTGCACGTGTTTGCTGATGTTGAACGCGCTCATCTGTATGATTTTTTTTTCGGCGGTGGTGTGTGTGTTGATGTGTGATGAGGGTTTGTGTGGTGTGTGTGTGCATGTGTTTGTGTGCGCGCTCACGTGTGTGTGTGTGTGTGTGTGTGTGTGTGTGCTCACGTGTGTGTGTGTGAATTAGAATTTTATCACGTTTTACCACGCTTTGGGCTCTCTCACGAGGTAAAGCGCCCTATGAATATCCTTTTATATTACATTACTGTTCTGTTGTTTGTTAGTGTTACTTGCTCAGAACAACGCTTTATGCTATATGGGGTTATTTTAGCTACGACTGGAGTCCGCAAGGGAAGGATGCATTCAGCTTGAGGAGAGCAGATTTTTTTGAGGGAAACTGATTAGATTTGTCTAGGATAAAGCCTGGGATATACAGGCACTTGACTTGAGACTTTGAGAGGGGGGGGGGGGGGGGGGGGTGTACTTTAATCATTTAGTTTTAGTAAAAAAACTCGTGGACAGCGTGGCTGCAGACAGTTCTTAGAAGAGGAACCCCTTCAAGCAAGTGTTTACGCCCTTACCTCCTGACACTCTAGGGGAATTGGGCCACTCCCGGGTACATGACTCCGTATGCCCCTCTGCTGCCCGCATTTTTTTCCCCCATCTTGGGACGAGCCATGGCTGGGATTCGAACCCATGCCCCTCTGGACATATTCATTTTCCACTAATGACTCGCGCACTAACCACTGAGCCACTGGAACACCTGATGTAGGTAGGAAAGTTAAGCCTTATGAAGTTCACTTTTGTACACCTTGACCAGATCCAGCTTGCTACTTGTTCCTAATCGTTTTCGGAAGCAACGATGGAAGGGAGCGGGAGGCCAGGGAGGGTGGGGGAGATGGGCGGGATAATGGTGGTGGTGGGATCATTTTTCGCTAGCTGTTCGGAGTTTGCCCGCACCTCGACAACTCGTCTGACTGCTGTGGGAGAATCGACAGAGATCATCTGAATCGACAGAGAATTCTGATAGCCACTAGGTGATGGCTGATGTGTCTCTTTTTAATCGTGAAAAATGAAAGTAAGCTGACCTTGTATACATGCGCAAAGTCATTTTCCAAAATTTCAAGTGAACTAACTTTTCATTGGCTAATTTTGATCTGGCCAACCATGATTGGATGTCTACTGCACCATGCCGCTTAGTTACTCTGAACTTCCGGACCACGCTCAAGGGATGTGAATTCCGAAACATGACAAGCAAGGCAAAGAGTTTATGACTTCGTTTATGATGTACTGTAAGAGCGTTGTTTGATACAAAGTGACAATTTTTAATATATTGAAAAATGGCAGGCACGAAAAGAGCATGGAAACTCCGTAAGTGTTTGATATATCATATACGCTATCAAGAAGTTCTTTTCTTCTTCTTTGATAGACTTTTCTTTTTAGACATTACGGCCTTCTTCTTTGATAGACTTTTCTTTTTAGACATTACGACAGGGTTTATTACCATAGATAGATTGTCGAAACGTGAAGTCCAGATTTAGCGGCCTCAGTTTGACAGATTGTCATTTAACCCTCACGGTGCTCTGTATAACAATTTATGTTTTAAAGAAATGTAGTAAAATCTAGGACGGGAAACTCGTCACACACCACACTTGAGAATTTGGCTTCTGCATACATATTATTTGCACTAGATATGCAAACCTATACATTTTTAGAAACTAGAGATGTAGAATCTAGTGAAATAACTGAAAATACTGTAGGTTGTACCTACTTGGAGACTGACCTCAAAATATAAGCAGGCAAAATTTCTGAAAAAGTTATTTGAAAAGTAAGTCAAATGTTAGGAGAGACACAGTTTTTCTTCTGTACTACCTAAACACTTCAGACTTGAGATAAAATGAAGACTAATATGTGCTGGGAAACATGGGAAAGATGATAATTCTCTTGACTTGACTTGAGCTATGTATAATGAATTGTGCCTCAAATGATGTACCTATAATTCAGCATCCGGACAATTGAATTCACTATATAAGGAAAGGAAATGGGGTTTGTGCAGGCTTGTCTTGAAGCTAGATAGGTAAAACTATATGTTTTTGTAAACTAGAGATAATGAGGAATCTGAAAAAAATAATTACAAGACAGTACCCTGATGGCAGCTGAAGATATTCTTCACAGTGTAATCCAGAACATTGGTGAAAAGGTAATCCAAAACGTCAGCCACATTGTTTGAAACACCACAGTTTTCCTGCTTGAATGTCAAAACACTTGAAACTTGGGAGAAAACAAGAAGAATATGTCCTTGGAAGACACAGAACAAAGTTAGGGCCTTGGTCTTCTGTGGAAGGTTGAAAAGCACTTGGAGCAGAGTCCCACGTCACATCCAGAACATTCCCAGCCAGAGCGCACATGAGTAGGATGGCCAGCAGTACAGTTCCACTTTCTTCAACTCCTTCACTCTCAGCATCTCTCTCCTCTGCAGTAGTGCTTCCAGATTCTGGATCACACAAGAAAACATATATCCTAAGTCTTCTGTTCATTTCATTGTTTCATAATGGTGCAAGAGATGTTACAGAGAGCTTGACTCAGTTTCCACTAATTAGTCTGATTTTCAGAAAGAAAAAAAAAAATACCAGCATTACTTATTCATTCTATGAAAAATGAAGTCATGCATAAAATCATAAATAAGAATAAAATCTGAATCACTAGCATATAAGGAGGGGGCAGGGCTATAGCTTTCATTGGAGGCACGCCCACTCGTGACACGCCCCACACTGTTTCCAAACTAAAAAAAAAATAAACAAACAAAAGTTATAAATTGTTCTCTTCAAATCACCACTTTTATTGATCTCTAAAGTGCTTTCAAAACACCTACAATCACCCAGAAACGATCTTCTAGTTTGATCAGGCCAAAGCCTATCACTCCTGTAAGTAACCATGTACCCTGCCCCCTTCCGTCCCCCCTTCCTTCATGTGGCAGACCAACAAATGTAAAATAACCAATGACTGCACGCAGCATGTGTGTTTCCATCACTCGACAAACAAAATAATCAAAGTTCATCCACTCACCTGCTTCGCTTTCGTTACTACAGCCTTCGGCAACTGATTGTTCACTCGTGCCACTTCCACGCAACTCCTGCTCAACTCTCGGTCGCTGATTTACTCATTATTTCAGTCAAAAAACCGACGAAAAACTTCGAGATAACTGACTGACAAGGCTTGCCGGTGCACAATGGATACTAGCAAGTCACGTGAACTGATCAACCCGGATGTTTAGCAGTGGTGGTATAACGGTTCTCGTCTGAGCCACGATCGTGGCCCAACGCAGTCGGGCGGGGGGGAAAATGGCGTCTCTCAGTAGTAATTTTTTTCCCATTGTATCTGCGGTGATACGCCTGTGAGGACAGATACACCTATGAGGAAGTGTACTCCTAAAGCTCTATTCTCAGTGATATGGGTGGTTCTTATGAAGCACAATCAATAGAAAAAAAAGTCCTGTTTCCTACTGAAGCAATTTCCACAGCGCTGGTGCAGCAGAACAGTTAAGTCGAGGAACACCAACTGTGACACTTCCAACCACAGTAACATTGTGCCACAGAGACAGACATGTGTAACAGTGTGAATATAGAAGTACATGTATTGTCAGACAGAAAGATAGGGTTGCAGGGATGATACAAATGTCTTTTTTTTAACAGTTCAGATCTAGGGCAGGCAGATCCAAACACAATACAGTAAAATGCAGAATGAATGAAGCTGCTGTATCGTGTGTCTTTACAGTTATGAGACAACACAGAAGACTGTATGTGATATCTTTCATTAAAATGCGCACAAGTTCATTCTGATAGTATTGCACCTCATTCATTCAATCAATGGGCCTATGTGCATACAAGCTTCTGTTACTTAACTTAAAAGGAGTTAATACTCTCAGCTTTTCATTTTAGCCAAGTTTGCTCTAAATTTACAGTGTTTTAACACATTAGCACTAGTAATGCTTAGAGAATGAGTAGGAACCAAAAGAAGAAAAAGGGTCAAAGTTGCTAAATGTTTTTTTTTTTTTTTGTGGCAACAGAGGATTTGACTGCACATGGGTCAGACGTCACCTGTGTGGGTCTGGGTCATAAGACAGGGCGGGTCATGGTGACGGGCGGACAGGACAGGAAGGTCAACGTGTGGTCTGTTGGCAAAGCCCACTGCATCATGGTCAGGCTGCCTTTTATATAGTTCTTAATTGACTTGGTGGACTGGTTCTGTTGTGTTTGTGGCAGCACCTGTCTGCATGTCAGTTTATGGTTGCAGCTCATGCTTGTGCATGGGTGATGAGGGTTTGTGGTGTGTGTGTGTGTGTGTGTGTGTGTGTGTGTGTGTGTGTGTGTGTGTGTGTACATGTGTGCATGTGGTGTGCATCCAGGAGTTGTACATTTGCTGGTTTATGATGTGGGGGTGTATCTGTGTCCATACCTGTTTGTCAGCTCTGTTTGTCAGTACAAAGAGGAGAGAGTATAATTCTTTAACTTTAAATAATCGGCTTCATGAAATGGAACAATCACTGTGAAATGTGTTTTGAATTCAAACAGTATCAGCAATAATATTAGGCAATATATAGCTGAACTGCCTGAACATAGTAAATGGAGAGTGTGAAACTAGTGAATGGAGTGAGTAAGACAGTGACATCTTTAAAGAACAGTACATTGTGTTCCATGCTATTAGAATGTTTTTATTTGTGAATGGAGTGGGTGGGACAGTGACATATGAAAGAACAGTACATTGTGTTCCATGCTGATAGAATGTTTTTTTTTTTTTTGTGTGAATGGAGTGAGTAAGACAGTTACATATTTAAAGAGCAGTATTTTGTGTTCCATGCTATTAGAATATATCGGGTTTTTGTGTGTGTGTGTGTGTGAATGGAGTGAGTGAGACAGTGACATCTTTAAAGAACAGTATATTGTGTTCCATGCTGTTAGAGTGTTTTTTTGTGAATGGAGTGAGTAAGACAGTGACATCTTTAAGTAACAGTGCATGCCAGTGCCCAGCAGACAGAATGTCTGGAAACAACCTCAGCAGTGAAGAGACAGCAAGCAGTGTGTGTACAATATCTGTTATCCTCCCTTCCAAAGCAAAATGTGTGGACAGTCTAGTAAGTTGTGTTGCACCTTAGAGTAATCAGGCGTAAAATTAGTTGACATCTTCTTCCCATTGGATTAGTTCTGAGGTGATTGCAGCATGATATCGGGCTGGACCATGACTGCTGAGGATGCCAGACTGTTTTAGAAAATTTTTGCAGTGTTGATAAACAGGTTTTGAAGGAATGGAACTAGATCCGTTTTTCATTATCTGTTTTAAACGGTACATTTTGTGAGGGTCAAATTGGGGACAGGGTCTCTCAGGTCATTGCTTCCTGTCCCATACTAACTTTACACTTACACTGTGAACAAGTTCTGTGATTTGCCAGTGAATTCAAGAGCATCGATTGTGGTATCGCTATCAGTGTTCTCAAAACATGCAGAGTCTGTTTTGCTGTCTCATCAGTCTGTTTTGCTGTCTTCACCTTCTTGTTTTGCTGTCTCACCTGTGTGTTTGTTTTGCTGTCTCACCTGTTTGTTTTGCTGTCTTCCCTGTTTGGTTTGCTGTCTTACCTTTTGTTTTGCTGTCTCATCTGTTTGTTGTTTTGCTGTCTCACCTGTCTGTTTTGCTGTCTCACCTGTTTGTTTATTTTGGTGTCTCACCCATTTGTTTGTTTTGCTGTCTCACCTGTTTGTTTTGTTGTCTCACCTGTTTGTTTTTGCTGTCTCTCACCTGTTTGTTTTGCTGTCTTACCTGTTTGTTTTGTTGTGTCTCACCCATTTGTTTTGCTGTCTCACCTATCTGTCTGTTTTGTTGTCTCACCCATTTGTTTTGCTGTCACCTGTGTCTGTCTGTTTTGTTGTCACCCGTTTGTTTTGTTGTTTCACCTGTTTGTTTGTTTTGCTGTCACACCTTTTTGTTTTGTTGTCTCACTGTTTGTTCGTTTTGTTGTCTCACCTGTTGTGTTTGTTTTGTTGTCTCACCCTTTGTTCTGCTGTCTCACCCGTCTGTTCGTTTTGTTGTCTCACCTGTTTGTTTTGTTGTCTCACCTGTTTGTTTTGTTGTCTCACCTGTTTGTTTTGCTGTGTCACCTGTCTGTTCATTTTTTTGTCGTCTCACCTGTTTGTTTTGTTGTCTCACCTGTTTGTTTTGTTGTCTCACCTGTTTGTTTTGCTGTCTCACCTGTTTGTTTTGCTGTGTCACCTGTCTGTTCGTTTTGTCGTCTCACCTGTTTGTTTTGCTCTCTCACCTGTTTGTTTTGCTGTCTCACCTGCTCGTTTTGCTGTCTCACCTGTCTGTTTGTTTTTGTTGTCAAACGCGTTTGTTTTGTTGTATCACCTGTTTATTTCACTGTCTCACCTGTTTGTTTTGCTGTCTCAGCTGTCAGTTTGTTTTGTTGTGTCATCCGTTTGGTTTTTGTCACCTGTTTCTTTTGTTGTCTCACCATGTGTTTTGCTGTCTTATCTGTTTGTTTTGTTGTCTCACCTGTGTGTTTTGTTTTGTTGTCTCACCCGTTTGGTTTGCTGTCTCACCTGTTTGTTTTGCTGTCTCACCTGTTTGTTTTGCTGTCTCACCTGAGTGTTTTGCTGTCTCATCTGTCTGTTTTGCTGTCTCACCTGTTTGTTTGTTTTGCTGTCTCACCTCTTTGTTTTGCTGTCTCACCTCTTTGTTTTGCTGTCTCACCTGTCTGTTTTGCTGTCTCACCTGTTTGTTTTGCTGTCTCACCTTTCTGTCTGTTTTGCTGTCTCACGCGTTTGTTTTGCTGTCTCATCTGTCTGTTTTGGTGTCTCACCTGTTTGTTTGTTTTGCTGTCTCACCGGTCTGTCTGTTTTGCTGTCTTACCTGTTTGTTTTGCTGTCTCACCCATCTGTTTTGCTAACTTGTCTGTTTTGCTGTCTCACCTGTCTGTTTTGCTGTCTCACCTGTCTGTCTGTTTTGCTGTCTCATCTGTCTGTTTTGCTATCTCATCTGTCTGTCTGTTTTTTTGCCGTGTCACCTGTCTGTTTCGCCATCTCACCTGTCTGTTTTGCTGTCTCACCTTCCATGCCCCTCCAGCGGCATTTTTCTCACACACCACTCTTTTTAGCCCCCCCCTACCACCCCTCTCCTCTCCTCCATCGATAGTCACACACTGGCTTGGCTTGTTGCAGCCCTGACACCATCAATCCACAAGGAGAGTCGGTGTCAAGTCATCATGAGGCAACCCACCAGAGGAGACACAGTACTGCTGCCAAGTCACTTTGGTGGTGTTTGGTAGTGCATGCTGTGATCCAACACAAGCAAGACACTACATATTAGGCCTCCCTACTGATGATGGCATTTGCTTTTTTGTGGAGCCAGCATGAAAGAACGTCCCTCCCCCTGAAGGTGCCACTGTGTCCATTCGATAAAAGTTGCCATAGATTCACAGTACCGGCCAACTTTGACACACAAACCTATCAAGTGCAAAGATGTGGTGTGGAGAGTAGGGCATGGAGGGTCACAGCATTTGAGACGTTTTTTATTTAATCATGTTGATCGATAAGAATGAGGATGATGAAGATGATGCTGTGGACTTCCATTCTTGTCTCAAACTGTGTGATAGGGCTGTACTTTTTGCTTCCTTTCAGAATATATCCTGGTGTCAACCAGGCTTCAGAGATACGTACACCTGCAATGTTGGTCAGGAATGTTCAGCAACACTGGCAGAAACACATCCATATGTAAGAGAATTTGTTTGTAGATAATGATAACATACACTTTCTGCTAGCCTGAGACTTTTAAGGACTAGTTGTTCCCAGATAAGTTTCTTGGTGGAGTGTGTGCAGTGGTGTTGTTGATGCCAGTGTCCTGCACATCAGTGAAGGGAGTAGCAGAAGTTGATTCATCTTGTGCAGAGTCTGACAGGCCACTCGACTACAGTGGAAGCGGTGAGATTTGGGCGGGAGGAGGACATGGTGGTGGCAGGATCTCAGCAGGCACTCTCAAGTTATGGGACCTGGAACAGGTGAAAAGTAAGGGACTATTCATGCTGCAGTTTTTACCACATCTGATCTGACATTAATATCAATTTACAACAACACAGGCAGTATGAAGTGTGTGTACACATACACATGAACATTTGTGCATGCATACACGTGCGGTGCACAAGCATACACACACACACACACACACACACACACACACACACACACACACACACACACACACACACATGTCTACACAAATAACAAGTGTCGCTACTGGGACTCAAAACCTCAGTCTTTTAGCCTGCGAGTCTGCAACACTACCCAGGGTACCATCACAGCCTGTTAAAATTTGAAGTTTTATTGATCACGTCAAAAGAAACCAACGTCTGACAGGGGAGCTAGTTATGACTTCATGGTCTTTTTCTACGCAGCAGTAATTACATCGTATAGCTTAAGTTCAACCATGGAGGGGATAGGAAGATCAGCTGTCTTTGTGCCTCGTGAAATCTCAAGATGACTCTGAAATCTTCTTTGACTCTGACAATCAGTTCTTTTCTTACGTGTTCTTCCAGTATTACGCACACTGACAGGGCACAAAGCAGGTGTTCGCTGTGTCTGATTTTCATCCATATGGAGACTACACCGCCTCTGGATCCATGGACTGCAATGTTAAGGTCTGTTCCTGAATCATTCACTTTGACTGTCACCTCCACCACGCATGTGTTGTGTTTTCACCCATGTTTGTCTGTATCGTGCATCCATCACATACGTATGCCAAGAACAAGACTCATGTCTGTTGGATTGTTAGTCTTTCTATCAGCAGGGTTATGCAGAAACTACTGAACCGGTTTTGGTGAAACTCCTGAAAGTGTGTTAAGGTTTGTCACGATACTGACTAACCACAGACTCAAGATTGATTCAGCAAGATGATGTGAAAACCACCAAAACGATGTGAACAGAACTTGGTGGGAAGACAGAACGTGACCCTTGGTTGAAGCCTGTGAATGATGATGTGGTTCAGGTCCAGGTGAACAGGTGGGTCCTGGGGAGGGTGTGTCCGCCAGGTTGAAGTTGGCGCTCTCACCAGTGCCTTTCTAGTTCACTTGTTTGTATCTTATGCCATCTGTTAGCGATGGGGTGGTGGTCAGGGTGAATGAAAGGAAAGGGGTGGAGAGTAGAGTTTGTGTGTATTGGTATGTTTTAGCTGCCTTTGATTTCCCAGCTCTTTTAGTACCCTTGTGTGTAGCTGGAAAAAGTTTCAATATTCGGTATTTAATCAGGAGTTGTTTTTCTTTTTTTTTTTTCATTGTTAAGCTTTTCTGTCTATCTCTCTTTTTTTTTCTCTCTCTCTCACATACACATACAGTGAACAGAGCTGTTAATAGTGGGGATGGAAGCATGTATTTGTATGTTTTTTCTCTCCTCTCCATGTCTTTGTCCAGTCCCAATTACTTCGTTCCTGCTTCCTTCTCCCCTCTCCATCCCCCACACCCTCCCCCTTTCTTCTTCCCTCATCTCTTCCTCTTTCCTCTCCCCTTCCTTTTTTCCTTTTTGTTGAATACAGACCTAGCTTGGATAGTAGTTGATCATTCATATTGTGTGGTGTGTGTGTGTGTGTGTGTGTGTGTGTGTGTGTGTGTGTGTGTGTGTGTGTGTGTAGTTTTATACATATAAAAGTACATTGCAGTGAGAACAAAGTTTTTGTGGTGCAGTGTGTGAACTGTGTTTCCTCTGTTTGTCTGTGCAGCTGTGGGACATCAGGAGGAAGGGCTGTATCTACACCTACAAGGTCAGTGCAGCCGCTGCAGCCTCCTCCTCCATCATTCTGCCGGTCCTGTGTTTGGCATGCATTGACCAGCCACAATGGAACTCAAAGAGTACCATCGTCATCATCCTCATCTCCATTAACCATCATGAATAATGCCATGCCTTCATGCAGATGTCAGTTACCCCTCCCCCATATCCATGCCCATGTCAAGTCACCGTGTGAATTAGTAGAGCATAGCATAAAGACAGTGTAAAGATTACCTGTTTCTTTCTCCAGTCTGATTTGTTCTTCAGATCCGCATAACCGGTAGTCAGTAAATCTACAGAATTCTAACTTGAAGGATACTTGTTACCTTCATTTAGTTTAATTCAGTCATTTACAGGATGATAGATGCTCTGTGGTAGTGTAAAGACAACACAAGAGCTCCATGTATAAAATGGATGTTTTCAGCGTAACTTCTGAGCAAGGTAAGAGTCAACATGTACAGTTGACTGCATGTTACCCCGAAGTAGTAGAGGGTCTTCTTTTCTGTTCAGGTCAGTGAAAGTTTTGGTTAATTAGATGTAAGGTTAGCCCTCTGGTTAAAAATGAGTCCATTCATAGCATCAAAATTTGCTGTATCTGTTTTGGGGGTAAAGTGCATTCATCTGTATGTATCATCCCTTTGACTTTCAAAGGGTCTTTTTGATTTTGTAATATTTTTCTTACAACCAATAAGTGATACTTTCTTTACTACTATTTTGTAAAACGTATGAATCTGAACAGTTCAAATTTCACTGGATCCCCTCTAGATAGAGATCGTTCTTTTTCAGGCCAACCTTTGACTGTTTTCAGTTCTGTGACTGAGGATGATGTTAGAAAAGTGATGTTAGTTCACCTAGAAAATCATGTGACCTTGACCCATTGCCTGCATCCATCCTGTTCCGCTGTATTGATGTTTTGCTCCCCTTCATAACCCATGTCATAAATGCTTCCCTCTCGTCTGGCGTTTTCCCCCAAGAATACAAATCTGCTGTGGTTCGTCCCCTTCTCAAAAAGCCTTCCCTGGATCCCAATTCATTCAAAAATTACAGACCTGTCTCGAATCTCCCCTTCCTTGCAAAGGTCCTCGAGAAAATTGTACTTGCTCAGCTCTCAGTTCATCTCTTACTCAAAATGAGTTGAATGACCCTCACCAGTCTGCTTACAGGGCTGGCCATAGCACAGAGACCGCTCTCCTGAAAGTTGTAAATGATCTCCTTCTTGCCCTTGATGATGACAAAGTCTCCCTTCTCTCTCTTTTAGTCTTTCCACGGCATTTGACACCATTGATCATGACATTCTCCTTTCCAGACTCCAAACTTCTTTTGGCATTCAGGGCACCGTTCTTGCATGGGTTAGGTCATATCTCAGTGATCGTTCCCAGAGTATTTGTTGTCAATGGTCTTTCTTCATCTTCTACACCTCTAACCTGTGGGGTACCGCAAGGTTCCGTCCTTGGGCTGGTTCTGTTTGCTCTGTATGTCAGACCTGTGTCAGACATTATCAATCAGCACTCATTGCTGCATATGAGTTTTGCTGATGACACTCAGATGTACAAGTCAAGCACTGTATCTGAACTCAAGGATGTTGTCAGTGATGTTAAAAGCAGTTCACAAGATTTAAAGAATTGGATGACTTTGACTTTGACGTTGCAGCTGAATGACGACAAAACTGAAGTTCTTCTCCTTGCTCCTCCCAAACTCCAAGGTCATCCCTCCCTTCCTCCTGTCATCAGTATCGGAAGTTCCGATATTCAACACTCATCCCAGGCTCGTAACCTTCGGTGTGACTTTTGATTCCACCCTTTCTTTCAAACACCACGTGTCTAATGTTTGCAAGGCAGCATATCTGGAAATACGTAAGATCAGTTCAGTCAGACACTTCCTTCCATTGAAGCCACACAAAAACTCTGGTTTGTTCCCAAGTTCTCTCAAGGCTGGACTACTGCAACAGTCTCTTGGCTGGCTCACCAAAGTACCTACTCAATAAACTGCAGAAGGTTCAGAATAGCGCTGCCAGGCTTGTTTGCAAGGCGTCTAAACGTAAACATGTCACTCCTCTGTTGCAGTCCCTCCATTTGCTTCCAATTCAGAGGCGAATTGACTACAAGCTGGCTTCTATCTGTTTCTCTTCTGTTTCTGGCACTGGACCAAAATATCTTTCCGACATCCCCCACATCTACATCCCATCCCGTCAACTTCGTTCCTCTGCCCACAGTCGCCTCTTGCGCATTCCTTCTATCAGAACAAAATCTTTTTTGGTCAACGTTCTCTTTCCTTCCAAGGACCAACTGTCTGGAATACACTTCCCATCAGTGTCAGACACCTACCTTCACCCTCTTCTTTCAAATCTGCCGTCAAAACTAACTTCCTTCTTTCTTCAGTCATACACCCCCCCCCCCCCCCCCCAACTTCCTAATCCACCTTCCGAGTGTCTGAGTGGGTTTTTGCATGCATGCTTGGTGGTTGCGTTGCTTGTGTGTGCAAGCCGTGTTGATGCGAGTGTGTGCGTGCGTGCGTGCCGGTGTCTGAGAGCGTGGGGTTTGTTTGGTCGTGCGTGAGCGCGTGTGCGTGCGCGATCCTGTGCGGGCGCGTGCGCGTGCTCGTGTGTGTGTGTGTGTGTGTGTGTGTGTGTGTGTGTGTGTGTTGTTGGTAATGTAAAACGCTTAGAGCCCTATTTTTTAGAGAATAGGCGCTATATAATTCAACATTATTATTATTATTATGAAGATGAATTGAAGTTATGAAACTCTGTTACCTTTAGAAAAAAAAATTACCAGATTTCCTGATTACAGAAACTCTTTTAATGAATCGATACCCTCCATGCACACTCCCCACTTCTTGGTCATTTCGTAAATGGCCACTGATGTTTGAAGTGACTGTAAATGCACCTGTACAACCTGCACAACTTTCTGAGCCATTGTTCTTAATACAGTGGTGCCAGCGCTCCTAACATTTTCAACAGGTGTGAGAAATGGGACAGTACTTCATGACTATCACCTTTAGCCACACTTGATGTGAGCTGAAAAAAATTTTTTGAAAACTTGGGCTAAAATCAAAGCACTTTGCAGAAACCACCACATTAGCAATGTCACTTGTCATCAAACGACATGTCATAATGCTCAACTTTCCGAAATGACCAATATGGGAATGAAAAGGAAGGTCATTCTTGAAGGATGAATAGGGCACAATGGTAGTTACTGAGTGATGGTGAAATATGTCAAACTGATAGAAAGTTTAAATGAATGATGAAGTGAATGACTGCAAATCTAGCAAATTGTCAGGGAGCATTATCTCTGAGAGCTATTCTGTATGTGGGTGGGGAGGAGGAGAGAGAAGGGAGGGAGAGCACATGTATGTGTATGGGTGGTTGTGTGTGTGTTTATGTTGCAATCTCGGTAACTTTGGAAATTTCTATGTTATATATTTCCAAAGCTATGGATTCGATGATTCAAGCTTTTTTAGTGGTTTATTGAAAGTTTTGTATCATTCAAAGAGTGATTTAACT
>JADBJO010000379.1:280000-282500 GCA_016801955.1 Conus betulinus
TTTTTCTCCTGAAAAGAAAAGAGCATTACTCTAAAAAGTGTGAGCCAAGTATGGTAAGAATTAGAATGTATACCAGCCACTGCTGTGCCGAGGTATGTGTGATATGCATATAAAGTATATGGTGGATACTTGTGTGTAAAGATACATGTTCTGTGTATGGTTGTTTATCCACAGGGAATATTGAGGTCTATGATGAAGTCCAGCCAAGAAAAAAAAAAATGTTTGATGCTGAGGCAACCATAGGTTTGATGTTTGTGTTGCACATGTGTGGATCAGGACTGTGAAATTCTGGGACCTGGAGACATTCAAACTGGTGTGCAGTTCTGAGGAGGAGTCTGCCCCCTGTCAGGTTGGTGACTGCTGTAGGGGAGAGGGGCATGGGGGGGGGTGGTGGTGGTGGATGGATTATGTGAATGTCGACAGTGATGAGATAGTGATGTTGATGTTTTCATGAAGTTAGTGGTAGTGTTGGGCTGCGCTGGTGGTGATTTTGATGAGATGGTGGTGTTGATGTCAGCCTGATGTGGTAGTGATTCCATGGTTAAAAACAAAATGCATCAGACAACCACATTAATGTATATGATTGCTAGACAAACTTGGGTGATTTGAAAAAAGAGAATTTAATTTTTGTGTTTTTAAGGCCAAGTTTGAAGACATTCTTACAAACTGCACACCCAGAAATAAATTTGACAATTTAATTTAGCCCTGACTTTTTTTTTTTATTAGTTTTAAGGCTGTTTCTAGAAAACAGATGTTTTCAAAATGTTCACAAAGTTTACACAAGAAATAAAACAGGAATAGGTAGAGTAGGTGCCTGTGAAACCCCTAGAATTTTCAACACCAGTAAATTAAAATTAGTCAACAATTTTGCACATTTCACATTCTGGGCAAAGAAATAGTTGTTATAAACCAGTGAATGTATTTAACAGTTATGATGACATTCTGAGTTATGAAAGTTGATGCCATTCTAAGTTACGGAAGTTTTCCCAAAGAACATGATATTGAAATTAACTTCCGTACATATAAAGGATACGACAGTTTTTATAAAAACTCCCCTCAGAACAAGATCTCTATTAGAATAGCAGCCATGGCATGTAATATAAACAACAGCAGAAACGACATGGGTAAAAGACTGACAGATCAAATCAGTTGTGGGAATGGCTTGTATAACATTCCACTCTGATGACATGCGCCTGTGTGTATGTGACAAATGCATTGCCTCATACTCTATGGCATGTGTCTGCATGTATGTGACAGGTGCATAGCCTTCCACCCTGATGTGTGTGCCTGTACAGCGGCACTAAAGATCGCCTGAAAGTGTACGGCTGGGAGCCAGCCGATGTTACGACACTGTGTCCGTGGGCTGGGGGGACGTGTGTGATATCAGCATATCTGACACACAGCTGGTATGTATGGCTATGGCTGTGATATGGTAGCACCGCTAGAAACCAAACTGATGATAGCTTTCATATTGGACATGCATGTCCATGCACCAACAGCTTTCAGTGGCTGAGTGAGTTACCAGGTGGGTGAAGTGTAGTGTGACAGTTTTCCCATCTCTGCACACATACAGGCCTTCTTCCAGCTGAACTCCCCTCTTGTGTGTACGTGAAGAGTAGGTACGCATGTTAAAGATCCTGTAACCCACTGTCAATATTCAATGGGTGATGGAAACACAAAACTACCCATCATGCATCCTGATACTTGGAGAGGAGCTAGAAACTACCAGGCATTCTCCAGCTGTAATGATGAACACTGCACACAACATTCAGGTGTCTGTCGCAGAAAAGCTGTTATCATGAAACTTTACAGCATCATTGTTCAGGTGTCTCTCACTGAAAAGCTGTAATGATGAACACTGCAGTATCATTGTTCAGGCAATTGTCCAGCACCTCTGTGCTGGCTCTAGATGTAAAAAAGATTTTTTTTTTTAATGTTGTTAGTGGTATCAATACAACAGGTGCACAAAAAACCTTGTTCAGAGATGTCCCACCTGATGTGATCTTGGAATTTCTGAAGAAGATTGACATTTTTCATCTGATCTAAGATTTTACAGAAGAAAGATTTTCAGTAAAATTCCAGGGGTGTTTTTAGAAGGTGTATTTTAAAGGGTTGTGTGAATGAACGACTTGTGAGTTGACTTCAATGCGGCGACAGCCCTGATATGGCCCTTTGTGCTCGGCTGGGCTACAAAGCACATTACCTTACATTACCCTGCAACAGGTGCACTGTAGATGGAAAGAGCCATGGATGGTGATAATGATGATTGTATTTCAAAGTGAAAGGCACTTAGGAGAATGCAAATTTCTGCTGAGGTCAAATGGATCTTGGATCCACCTTTGGATCCAGATCCACTCAATAGATTCACACTTTTCAATCCAGATCCATTCCATAGATTCACCTTTGAATCTACATCCATACTGTGGATCCACCTTTGAATCCACACTAATCCATGGAGCCACCTGTGAATCCATATCCACACTGAGAATCCACCTTTGCA